>MLYV02000090.1:0-22813 GCA_001913855.2 Hermanssonia centrifuga
GCCTAGGAACATTACGAGCGGGACTAACTGAACACGAGGACGTGAACGGATCTTGGACGCTAGGCGATTGGGCCAGCGGACGCGTTGCACGCTATACGAAGGTGCGCGAGTCGGAAATCCTCATCAGATAACGCGTGGGCCAGAAAATCGAGAGAGAGATGGAGGAAAAAGAAGGCGAGAGCGTGAGGAGCAGGCAGTATATAGTAGCTAGGAGGGCGTACGAGTAGTCTTCAGTCACCTTAGGGGCACTTTACGCTGGTAGTATTTTCCTCTCCCCATTTTCCTGGTACCGAAAGGTCCTCGATCCCTAGGTTCTCACCCATATACCAATATAAATTCCTTTCCTTCTGGCAAAAACACGCCATTCTATCTGAACAAAGTCTGTCTCAGGCTTCTATTTTCAGTATTGCTGACGCTCTGTTGTGTCCGAGTGCTCCTAGGGGTCGTCTCTCGCTGGAAAGCGTTGGAAAGCGTGAGCCTAGCACCCACCCCCACCTAGACCTGAAGTCTTGGTCACTAGACGAGGGTCCCGATACTAAAAAGCACTTTCATCGGAAATAGACATTGTATGCTTCGCCTGCCACTACTATTTCCTTGTGTTGAAACTTGGGACGTTGAGCCAGAAGAGAGTTGACCAGCGCATTTAACTCCTTTGAGTTTTTGAATGATAATCCAAGTCTATCAGGAATCTATAGCAACTCACGTTGTCAGCAACTTAACAAGGATCACCATTAATCATACAATAACTTACCCCGTTGATGCTTAGGAGATTAGTGAATGCTGTTGATCCTGGTCCACAAAGCTTGGCCCAGCATGCGGTTTGCCAATCGAGCTTGTTGACAAAAGGTGCGTACATATCCTTCTCACTATTGTGCTCCATCACAATCTCTGGGTGGAGCTGTGTCTCATAAAACCTATAACCAGCATTGCTATGGCAGTCCTCAATGGGTTTTCCAGCAGAGGTGATTGGGAGCAAGACTCACTGGACAGGCTGCTGTAGTGCCTTCTCGACCCGCAGATGTTTAGCCAGGTTGGCCTCAGTGACACGAAAGGAAGTATCTGAAGGCTCTTCCTGCGCTGGACCACTTGCAGAGGGGGACTGTGAGCAAGGTGGCTCCCAGCCTAAGTCCTGTGTGTTGTCAAAAACTTCAGGTTCATCATCCAAAGAATCAGACCCATCCATGTCTATGCCCTCAACCTGCAGCCCTTCCTCCCAACCGAAATCCTGTGCATTGTATTTGTTGCCAAAGTAGTCACCAGCGAATGGCACGTTAGTGAGGCTTAGACCATCACCTTCACCATCTTCATCAACCGTCATAGGCTGCGGCTCGTTGAGCGGTAATTCTTTGCTGGTAAAATTCTGAACCACCAAGGTGCAGGCAGCACTGCTTGAGAGATGGTGAGTGTAGCCCTTCCGCAAGTTGAAGTTTCCAAAGCATCTAGCACAGAACACCATTGTGCCGTTTTCAGTCTGCATAGGAAATGGAGAGCCCAGTTATTGCATTCCAAATCTGTAAGTAATCTCAGCAATTGATGTAACACATGAACTAAGCTGGGGCTTATCCGACAACAGAAGAAATGTGCCACTGGATGCCGTTGTCAAGCCATTCAAATCAGTGGTGTTGTGGCTTGAGCCGCTTGACTCATACCCCAACTCGACACAAGTGCTTCCCACAGCATCCATTAGGAGCAGATTTCCTGAGCCGTTCCAAACGCCATGGCTGATGGGGTACGTAGTTGCAACTGCACCTTTGAGGAGCAAGAACAGCTAGATGATGCAAAATGAGTGCTCGGCAAGCAGTTTTTATACATGGATAATGGTTACATACTGCTTATACTATGTATTCTGCTTTCCAACCGCAACAGGGCCTCATTAGGCCAAGGCGAGGGCACTGGATATGCCTGGGGATTTTGTGCTAGGATAAAACTTGAAATAAATTGAAAAGGGTATAAACTTTATTCATGATTTTCAATATAAAAATTTAGTAAGAATCCTAAAAGACTGCCAGTTTGATCTGCTGATATTCTGTGACAAAATTAACGAGTCCTCACATGAGTCCATGATCTACCTTCCGCCAGACATCCTGGAAGGTGGAAGACATATGAACTTGTCTCTCGTAATTATTGGTGGCCAGGCATGTCTATATTCACCAAGACGTATGTGACAGGTTGCGACACTTGTCAAAGGATGAAGAATCGTCCCCAGCAACCCTATGGACCTTTACAGCCCAACCCAGTCCCGACAGGGCCTTGGGAAATCATTACTACAGACCTTATTACTCAGTTACCAGAGTCAGATGGATACACCGCAATATGTGTAGTAGTAGACAGGCTCACTAAGAGAGCGCATTTCTATCCTATTACAAATGAATTCTCTGCAAAAGATATGGCAGAACTACTCTATAACCGAGTTTGGCCTTTACATGGCCTACCATACCAGATCATTTTGGATAGAGGAGTACAGTTTGCAGCAACTTTGTTCCAGGAATGGTGCAAGTTGTTGGGAATAGAATCCACTATGTCTACTACATATCATCCTCAGACTGATGGTCAAACCGAAAGGGTTAACCAGACTCTGGAACAGTACCTTCGCTGCTATATTGACTATCAGAAAGATGATTGGTCAAGGCTCCTCGGCCCTGCTGAGTTTGCCTATAACAATGCTGCACATGAAGGAACTAAGGAGACACCATTCTTCTTAGAATATGGTCGACACCCAAGGGCAGGTCCTACGCTTACAAAAGAGGTCCATCGTACAGACCTCAACGACATTACATGGAATAGACAGCAAGCCCAGGAGCAGGCTAAAGCTGCTTTAAAGCTGGCTGCTGAGCGAATGAAATGGTATTATGACCAAGGAGTCCAGAAAGTCCCTTTCAAAGTAGGTGACAAGGTCCTCTTAGACCTATGTGACTACCAAACCACTGGTCGTAAACTCAATGCTCGGTACTTAGGCCCCTATGAGATTGTTGAAAAACTCTCTCCAGTAACCTTCAAGGTGAAATGGCCTGCAAGAATGACTAGGATTCATCCAGTCTTTCATGCCAGTAAACTCATACCCTATGCTGATGCAAAGATATCAGGTCAGAAAGGACCTACAGCAGAACCTATCACGGTTGATGGACATGAGGAGTGAAGAGTTGAGAAAATCCTCTCCTCATGGCTTAATTGCTGACAACTTCAATAACTTGTCTGCTGGAAACATTGCAGACCTGACAAAGACTCATGGAAACCAGCCAGCCTTCTTAAGAATTCCAAAGAAGCAATTCAGGAATATCACAAGGCACATCCCCAGGCCATCTGTACTTTAGACAGTAGACAAGCAGATCAGACATTTGCGCTACTGCAGAGAGACTCCACACTTTGGGTAGAGTTAATTGGAGGCAAGGGACCCACTAGGAGAACAAACGACGCAGCAGGCTTAGATCTGTATGCAAGTCGAGACCAGGTTATTCCCAGTAAATCCAGAGCTTTGATCTCGACAGGGATTAAAATACAGCTCCCTACTGGCACCTATGGTCATATTGCACCCAGAAGTAATCCAATAGTCAAGGATATCAACACAATTGAAAGCATTATAGATCAAGATTATACAGGCAAAATACAAGTTACTCTTGTAAACACTAGTGACCTCATCCTCAAAATCAACAAAAACGATCCTATCGCCCAACTCATAGTAGAGCAAATTGCTGTCTGTGATGTCAAAGTCACTCAGATTTAGACTATACTTGGTGTAATAGGCTATGTCCAATGGTCGAAAACATGTTCTTCTCATCGGAGCTCGAATCAGAAGAGGGGGTATTGTCACAGATTTTCCCATTTCAACATCCGTGACTGATAGTTACTGTCACATCATTGTTACATCACATTTGCATCTTATCTTATCATATGGTTAAGGGTTAGGGTTTCTGATTAGGGATAAGGATCACACGGTAGTGTTCCAGACTGTTAGAAGAGCTAGACTACACCTAGACACATTCTAGGCCTTGCTGAGTCAAAGTCTGGATCGGAGAGGAAGTCTGTAGATTAAACCTAGTTCATTAAATACTATGTCAACTTTGTGTGTTTGATGTGATGTTCTAGTGGAAAATGTACCAGTGGAAAATGTAGCAGCCGACTATCTGCAGAGTCAGATCGTCCCTGAAATTCCCACCCCCAAAAAAGAGACAAAATCCTCTGCAGCACGAATTTGGTGCTGATCCCAAGATGAGGCTATAACTCCGGAGTCCTGAGTCTTCTTGCAACGCTACCATCTCCAGTTCTTTGCCTCGCATCCCTCCGTATTCAGCGATCTATGTCTGCCAGTGAGTCAGAGGAGGACCTCACAGAGGGTGAATATCCTATGCCTTACTTGAAGCAACTCCGACAGCTCTGTGAGGAGGGGGCCTCGGAACGCAAGCCAAGGCTACAGGATAGGCATATCAAATGCGAGAAGAACCATGTATTGAAGTGGCTTACACTGGATATGCCTGGGGATTTTATGCTGGGATAAAACTTGAAAATAAATTGAAAAGGGTATAAACTTTATTCATGATTTTCAATATAAAAATTTAGTAAAAATCCTAAAAGACTGCCAGTTTTGTCTGTTGATATTCTGTGACAAAATTAAAAGACTTTTCACTCAAAGTATGGTTTAAATTTTGTCTGTGCTTTTCTTATGCATAATATTGATAAAAATCAAACAAAACCTGGTCAAAACACCAATTTACAGATTTTATACAGATTTTGCTAAGATTTTGATAAGATTTTGAGTTGGAAAAGCTAAGACACACACTTAAACCATATTCTGACTCAAAAGTGTTTTAATTTTGTTACAGAATATCAGCAGATAAAAACCAGCAGTCTTTTGGGATTTTTACCAGATTTTTATATCAAAAATCATGAATAAAGTTTATACTCTTTTCAAGTTTGTTTCAAGTTTTATCATAGCTAAAAACCTCCAGGAATATCCAGTGTTATTCTCAAGAAGCCTAGCCATGCAGGATCTCATGGAGACTTTGTAAGTTTGCCTTCCGTTGTGATAGTTTAAGTTGCTGATTGTAAGTATAGTGTCATCAGTGCAACTTCCTACACATACCCGACCAGCCAGGCCCCGATAAAGCACTGCGCATGAGGATTAAAGCTCAGCGCTGGCTCAACATCCTTGCCTGGAGGTTGAAACAACAAAAGGCAGCCGCCAAGGTGAGTCCTTCGAGTACACTGTATAACTTAGATATGACTTGCTAATGTGCTCCTGATGGTCCGTTTTCATGGTGCTTTGGTGGAGAATGGCCACGTCTGTGAGTCTGAAGATGGTCGTCTGTCAAGTGATTTAATTCTGATTAGTTGTTGTTAGATATCATTATGGAACTCGCTGAGCATGGACATTTGCTTGCACTCGCTCATGAACGAAACGGGTTAAGTAAGTTATCGTCGTTGTAATTTGACCCTTTCCTTATGAGTCTCAGATGAGCAAGATGCGGCACAAGTGGCATTTCAAGCATGCTCTGCTTTACAGTATTTGCACTCACAAGATATCACCCATCGCGATGTAAAGCCAAACGTGCGATTTCGTTGATGTCCAATGAGTTCAAGTTGTGCTTAAATGTGATTTCCTTCAGAACACCCTCATTGCGTCTGTACAGCCGCTGCGCATCAAGCTCGCCGATTTTGGCCTAGCAAAGGTCCTTCAACATGATCAAGGCTTCGAAGTGCGTCCCTATTTCCTTACACATTTCGATTGTACCTACTAATAATTTGACAAGACCAAGGTCGGCACACCGCAGTTCATGGCACCAGAAATTTTGGGCAAAGATGGCTACAATAAACTTGTCGATAGTTTTGCACTGGGAGGTACCATCTTTTTGACGTGAGTAAATGTCCTTCTCATGGTCCAACAAATAGTCAACTCACTGCAAGCTAGTCTGTCAAACAAGCCACCTTTCAACACGTTGCAATACAATTTCGGGGGTGGAACTTACTTCGACAGAAGGACAGTCTTGTGGCATAGATTGCCAATGAATAGTAGTTCTCAAGGTGCGAAATAAGACATACTACCTTCCTTCGCTCAACTTACACTGCCAATGATTTAGTGAGACATTTCCTGCAGTGTTTGCTAGAGTGGGATCTAACTGATCGGATGAGTATGGCTGATGCTCTTACTCACCCTTGGGTTGTGTCACGCAATAAACCTGTATAATCCATGCAATTCTGCTTCAGAATGTCCCACTATGTAATTATATGCAAGAAATGTACACGGTAAGCTTGATTGAGATTTCTTGTCCTTTTAATATACTAGCTTACCATAAATCTTGTATGAGTCTATCCCACAAAGAAACCACCAGCCCGCCACGGAGAGTTGTGAATGGCGCCGAGAGACAGGCGCCGTCAGTTTAGGCACCTCCTCCTCCTCAATGGGCGCCTGAGCGGACTTGGTAGTCGGACGGAGAAAGAGAAATGTGTAGACCCAGCTTAGCAGAAGCCTCGTTTCTCTTCATCCAATTTTTTTTTCTTCTCCTCGTATCAACGGCAGCCCATATCCCGTATCCCTTCCAAGAAGCCACGACGTTGCAGGAGTCCTCCGGCAGGATGAACAGCTTGCACAACAACCCTTGCAAGTGGACATCCATCATTGAACTTCTCAATCCCATTGTAACCTCACCCTCAGGGTCTCTTGATGCACAGTATGGGCCTAACCAGCTCAACGGTTTTCCTTCCCCCAGTTACGCCCCCTCGCCACACCAGCAACACATGGGAGCCCCTCCCTCCTTCCATCCTTCTTTAAATGCTCCAAGCAGCTTGTTCAGCTTGCGAGCTGCAAGTTGGGATCAGGAATCCAATGAGAATCAACTAATGCCTCAGCGGCAGCAGGACATGGAACCATCCTCATGTCAATATGGGCTCGGGCCCACCGCGCGACTCAATTCCCATCTCGCCTACCCAGAGCATTATCGGCGACTTAGGGTGGCGGACAAACCTAGTCCCAATTACAGTATGGACACATTGTCTTGGTTGCCGAATTCTCATGAACGAAGTCCAACCGCCTCGTACACCGCGGTCATACTCTCTCCAATTTATTCCGATGTGCAAGCTTGTATGTTTTTGGCACCTTCCTTCCCCATACTTGGCCGCTAACTCTCGTCCAAATCTCAGCAACGTGCCCCCCTCATTTGAAATTCACTGCCATTCCCTTTATGCCAGTGATGCCTCCTCCTGCAATGCCCAAATGCACTTTAGAGTCTGAATAGGATTCATCTGCACATAGATTGAAAAAAGCTAAGGTTAAGGCTAAGACGGCCGAAGGCAATGGTTCGTGGATGTGGCTAGTAGTATTGCAATTTTGATCTTTTCGAGGTATAATGGCGCGTGAGGAGAGTGTGAGAAGGGGTGGTCCATGTGGTGCGGCATCCCATCCACAGGTAGGAACTCACCGTACATGGTTCCCGGGCGGGAACCATATGGACAGCTCCCAGAGTATGAAAGTGCATTGTGTCGGTTGTGTCGAGCATACCGGAACATTGTGAGGATGACGCATAACATGGTGTAAGTGCTTGCCATGAGCCATCTGGAGTATCTGGGACCACGTATTGTGCTGTTGTTGGTGGTGACCATTGTGTGGGAATCTGAGCTGAGCAAGGTACGAGCGCTTGCGTAGATTAGTGTCTATGAGCTGGCGGGCAGCAGGAGCGCTAAGTTTCTTGGCTCCTCCCACCATTGTTGAAGTTTGTAGAGCAAGATTCACCTAAAAACAAACATTTGTTCTTTTGCTTTATTATCATACCTACTCTCATTTCAATTATCATTGTCTGTAAACTCGCATCATTGTGAAATGGCTAGTTCTTGAGGCTCGTCTCCCGAAGACATACAACCGGAGATTCAACCTCACGACCAGAACAAACGAGACCAACGCAGAGACCAGGCAGTCAGAGTTGAGAGAATGGAAAGTAACCCGTACAATTGGGTTATGCCGCTCTTTTCAGACCCCACACACGCTGGATTGCACCAACCTTTAATTGACCGTGGCCTCTCTAATGAGGAAGCAGTGCAGAGCATGGCAGATTCTTGGGTGATCTGGCACGCTGACAGAAAAGCGTGCTGGGACAAGCAGGTAGAAGAGGACAATCGAGCAGCGAGAACCTCCAACCTGAGGTTACAAGAACAGTGCAGGCGAGATCGAGAAAAGCTCGAAGCGGAATGGAACGAAGCACAGAGAAAATGTCCTAAGGAGCCCGAGATGGACATGAATGCGGTGGTGGGAGATAACCTGGACATGCATATATCCCCTTTCGCTTTACAGAAACTCAGATCTATTCAGCACGTCCACCTTTGGTATTTCACTTTAGATGGAATCAGCAGCGCTTTGAAAGAGCATCATTCAGTTGCAGAGGACACCATGATGCTTACGAAATCCGAGGATGGAGTTGGTTTCAAATCAGGATCTCACCGCGCCTCTCCCAAAGCCGTCAGCAAAGCAGCATTATCTTGGGAACAGTTAACAGAATGTTATATGGAATTCATTAAACAGATCAAAGCCGCAGGCTGGCCTAAGTCCTACATGCAGGCGCACCTCGACCTATTCTACGGAATCACAACGTATGATTGGAGAATTCGATTCCCAACGTCATCAGGAAAAACACCCTTTCATAATTAGGGATAAATTATGTATAGGCTGAGATAATAGACATAATATTCACAAGACCACCTAGCTTCAGTGTAATCTGTGTAACTGTACGTAAATTTAGATGGATTATGTAAATTGCCTCATTTAGTACTCAATTATGATGCCGCAAACCTGTCAGTCTGTAAAAAAGCGAAAAACTTCCTTCAGTTGCATAGCTCTGCTAAGCAGTGCCAAGATGGATTGATAGTTGTAAAATACAGCCCGAGAGGAGCTCGGAGCACTTCAAGTTGGGGCAATGTGACCTTCCAAATGTGAGCATCATGTGATGCGGAAGACTCCGGTTTACTGCGCGCTTAGGACTTGTCATTTTTCCTACCAACGTTCCTGACGGAATCACTATCCGCTTGCTATACTCTATATCCCCTTTCACCTCACCTTTCTTCCCAGTCGTCTTAACATGGTCTCAGTCCCCTCGCAAACCTTGTCCTACAACTCTTCCACCCGCTGCTTTTGTTGTCACATAGCCACACAGCTCTCCGAAGCCTTAGTCACTGCAACGGCTGTGAAGTATTCCGAACTTGCAGGGCATTCTGTCGAGGGGTACCATGGCAAACAAGGTACCGTGGATATTGCAAACGACCTCAATGTTGACATAGTTGTAGTGAGTATGAAGGTCCTGGACCATCATACGCGATAACAGCGGATCTGGTACGAAGGCACGTTATGCAATTCTTGGTACGTCGTTTGCGCTATCTTCCTATGCCCGTAGTGATCTCATCTTGCGTTTTCAGGCATTGTAGAGCAGGAGATGTTGCATCTCTCTCTCTCTCTCTCTGCGGAAATATTGTCCGTGCTCTTGGTGGCTTCCAGCCTCTTTACAACAAGGACTCCGTCCCTAAATACGACGATGACACCAAACTCTTGTATGATGAGATTAGTTTGAATCTCGAGCCGGCTGAGCAATTTCTGCTCAATACTTTCATCAAGGTTTGTGTCTCAGCAGTGGCCGTAAAATTCTCGTTAAGCTAATCATGAAACTTCGGGTCATATTAGATTGAATCTCCGTATGAGGCCCCTCACAAAGACTTGAAGCCCGAGGTAGACATTTCTGATGAAGCCCTGGGCTTCGCTAAGCTGTCGTCGCTAAAATACAAGAGCGTCGGTGACTGCGTGGGGTGAGTCATTCTCCTCGCTGTAGTCTTAGATCACCGCTGCCTGTGCGAATGGACTGGTAACTTCCCATCACAAAGATTCATTCTTTCTTAAAGCCCAAACATGTAGTCGCTGGCATGTATTATACGTAAATATGCTACCAATAAATTCTGATCACTCAACTGCATAATCTGTGATAATTATGAAAAATTATTGAAAAATTTCACGAGACTCTCGGAATTTTGCTAATCCATCTAATTGCATAACTTTTGTAAATTAGGCATAATTATGCGTACTGAGACATAATTATGAAAGAGTGTTTTTCCTGATGGTACGTTGGGCGACCAGCGCTACTGTTATATGTAGAAGCAATCAGGCTGGACTGGCACGCCGAGCTTATCCGCATCAAGGCTCTACCTCCTAGGGAGAAAGCAATTGCTAGAGTGTACAATATAGGCAAGATCAACAAAAAGTTGTTGAAGAATTGTTACATGAAGGCCGAAGACCACTTCAAATGGAATGAAAAGGTGCCAAGTCATTCAAAGTCTTGGGAAAGATCGAAACTAAAGAGAGATTTATTGGAAAATCCGTATTCACTTTGCCACCTCTTGTTACGCCGTCACCTGCGCCGCGCCTCGCCTCGCATAACCAATCGCAAACATATGCCGCGATTGGGTATGTGATATGGGCAAATGACAAAGGTTCTGATATCATTATTGTTGTCTTTTGTTCCTCGACAAACATCGCCGTACCACATCAAACGTTCTGCGACACCCACAGCCTACAGAGCAGTCGGATTCAAAACAGCTGGACCGCCCCAGCTGATCATTGCTAAGAGAGAGCCTACCGTCAAGAAGCACAAAACAGTGCAGGAGGTCGGTGTTGTCCTAAGGCTGGCACCGCTAGACCCCCTCAGGCCGAGGGTGGAGACAGCCAGCAAAGCTTTCGATCATCAAAGCTAGGCCCACTTTCCGTCTGCTCCATTTGCCTTGGCCGCCACCAGCACATTGTGTCGAAGTGCAAATCTACCAAGCTGTGGGACAACTCTCCAGCTAGATGCTCCAGAGACCCGGTGTCCAACAGAATCATCAACCCAAACGGGCTTGAAATCTGCACCAACTGGCAGCTTCGACGAGGTTGCTCTGACACGAGCACATTGCACAGACACGAATGCTCCGGATGCGGAAATGCATCCCACGGAGCAGAAGAGTGTAGTCGCGCTCAGGAGAGCTAAGCCTCTATCAGCATTCAAACTAGAAGGGTGGGATATCTTGCTAGAATCCACAGGTCTTCTAGAAGACTTCGGAGAGATACCCCAAGGTTTAAGAATCGGTTTTATCATAGGAACTCCAGTAATTCGACACACCATAGCGCCGCATAATAGTCTTTCACTATCTATACTCTCCAAACAATTCGCCTCAATCATTAATAATGAGTTTCATCTTAATCGTTACCTAGGTCCGTTCACAAGGATCGAGCTTGAGAATATCATCGGACATTTTCAGACCTCTCCCATGTCACTCATTCCTAAGCCACACAAGCCAGGGGCCTTCCGTCTTGTGCAAAATTTTTCCTTCCCGAAAAAGCCTAATGAAAATCACACTTCAATAAACTATCATATAGATTCAAATGACTTCCTGTGCACATGGGGTACTTTTGCCTTGTTTGCCCTCACGGTCTTCCATCTACCCCCGGGATCACAGGGTGCGGTAAGAGATGTTTCCAAAGCATACAGGAACATTCCCCTGCATCCTTCGCAGTGGGCGAGTACCGTGGTAAGGCTGTCAGAAAAGAATGAGTTCGCAATAGACACACAAGCGGCCTTTGGAGTCTCGTCAAACGCAGGGATGTTTGGGTTGATTGCAGACGGTCTAAACAGCATCATGAGAAGGAAAGGGATCGGCCCTCTTTCTAAGTGGGTAGACAACCACGGTTTCTTCAGAATCCTGAAGAAATACCTACAAAGATACAAAGACTACCAAGCCCAGTGTGCCAAACGAGCAGAAGCTCAGGGAGGTAAGCATCATGTAGGAGGGAGAATATTTTGGTCAGGGGACATAATGGCAAATGACTCAATCGAGGAGTTTGTTGAAGACATGAGACACCCGATCCTCGATCTATCGCAAAGATCTCCCAGATCCAAAGAAGACGCCAAATTTTCATATAATCTAGACAACATAGATTGGATTTCAGACCAGCTAGGAGTCCCGTGGCAGCTCGAGAAAGACCAGTTGTGGTCCTCCACCATCACTTTCATAGGATTCGAGTGAAACCTACAATCTAAGACAGTAGGAATTGGAAAGGCGAAAAAAGGGAAATACCGAGCAGCAATTGCGGCATGGCCGCAATCTCTAATGCACATGTTGAAAGAGGTGCAAAAGCTGTACGGTAAACTCTTACATGCTTCGCTAGTAGTCCAGGAGGGTAGAGCATACCTCACAGGCCTCAAGTGTATGCTGAGCATTTACCACAATGCTTCCTTCAAACCTCGCACTCTGCCGAGAGCAGTTCCAGGAGATCTCGCATGGTGGGAAGAAACACTGCGGCAACCAATCCTTGTCAGACCCATCCCAGGACCAGTCCCAGTGGTGGAAATTCAAGCCTTCTCAGATGCGAGCTTGGGAGTCGGAATCGGAATTTGCATCCAGGATAGATGGAGAGCTTGGAAGCTCATCGGAAACTGGAAAGCAGACAAAAGAGATATTGGCTGGGCAGAGGCTGTGGGGTTCGAATTCTTGGTACGAACGATCCTCGAAGCTGGAGCCTCGAAGCAAACCTTCAGAGTCTATGGAGACAACAAAGAAGTTGTCGAAGGATGGGCCAACGGTCACAGCAGAAATCACCAAGTCAACGGGTATTCAAGCGAGTACACAAGCTCCTGGGATCAGCGAACAGCACAGTCATTGCCAGATATGTTGCGAGTGCGGAAAATCCCGCAGATGGTCCGTCAAGAGGCATCTTTCCACCGGAAAGACTCCTCCTTCCCCCAATCGAAATCCCAGGCGAACTGCAAGATTTCGTCGTTGACTTCAATTCAGCTGAGGCCATTGGCGTGGGAGAAGCGAGGCGAGGCCAATCTAAAGAACCAAGAGAGAAAGACAGAGATGCCAGGGCTCTTAGAGACATCAGATTGGCCAGACAGTCAGAGGAACTCACCGTTGCTAGCTGGAAATTTGATGCAGACCAGGTCCAATTCAACTAGCTCAGAATTCAGAGCCAGCAGAGGCTCAGCCAGTTTGCGCTCCCGGAGATTCAATGTTACACTGCATAAGAGCCCGTTAGTCCCAGCTCCAGAGGGAACAAGACCAGATAACCTACCGGTGAAGCATAGATTACTCTGCTGGAGACCATTAGCGAGCAAACAGACTCCAGATTCCCCTTTCTTGGAGAAGGACATAGAAAGAATAGTCGCGGTATCGTTCGAAGCCTGGGCTCCAGCAACAGCGGCGTTGTATGGGTCAGGCCTGACAACTTTTCATCAATTCTGCGACGAAAAAGGGGTCCCGGAGCACCAGAGAGCTCCCGCAAGCTTGGAGCTCATAGAAGCTTTCTTGTCGGCTTTAGCAGGAGCTTATGCAGCCTCCACCATAGCAAACTACTCGGCAGCGGTGCGAGCGTGGCACGTGCTTCATAGGCTTGAATGGAGCTTGAATAAAGACCAGATTGCGAATCTTCTGAGAGCAGCGAGCAAGTTAGCTCCAGCCTCCGGAATCATCGAAGAAGCCGGCAAGGGAACCATACACCGTGGCCATTCTATCCGCCATCTTCAAAGTTCTGAATGGAAACAATCCTTTTGACGCAGCAGTCAGGTTCTGTGCAGCAGCGCTATATTTTGGCATAGCCAGAACAGGAGAACTCACAACAAAGTCAATGAAATCGTTCGACCTGGCTCTCAATATCCCGGCAAAGAATGTACGCAGAGAGACGAACGAAAATTCAGGAATGGAAGTTGTAATCCTTCATATTCCAAAAACGAAAGCGGACCAAGTCAACGGGGAAGACATTCATTTTTTGTCACAACCTTCTTTACTAGTTAGAAGTAGATCCAGTGGACAAAATGGAAAACCACCTGAGAATAAATACGCCAGCGCCAGAAGAACACCTCTTTGCGTACAGCCTTGCTCGTAACAAGCAGAGACCTACGAGGGTCCCGCTCTCATATCAGAAGTTCTTGAACAGAATGAAAGGCGCAGCTGAGGAAGTGGGAGTCCAATCCCTTTTTGGTCACGCCTTCAGAATTGGAGGAACACTGTTGTATCTCTTAGACGGTACCTCATTTGAGACAGTGAAAGTGATGGGGAGGTGGAAAAGCCACACCCTTCGAACTTACCTTCGGAAACACGTGCAAGTACTAGCACCGTACTTGCAAATCAAACAAGGACTGCAAGCAGAACTTTTCCGTTTCATGACCAGACAACTTCCGCCGGTCAGATAGGTAAGTCGGACACTCCTACGCAGACGGGTATCACCCAGGGCTGATGCGTCGTACACCTCCTAGTGCTCGGGAATCGTTGCCCTTTATGCTCGCCCTTGTCTGCTTCTCGTTGTGACACACTCTGTGTCGGGAGGTCCCCTTCGGGGCCTTCGCCCACTTTCCTCGCCACTTCTCGTTATCGCGTTAAGCGGTTATATCAACTTCGTATTTTGATCATGTGATGCTATAGAATTATAACACACTTGTACCTCGGAATCCATAGCCGCTTTCGCCTCCGCCTTTACCTAAGCACATAAAGTCGTCCATCTCATAGAGGTGAGGATGAGGATGATATGTCGGCTCTTGTGGATGGTACATGTCGTTGGCCATGCAATAGTCAGGAATGATATCGTGGTCGTCAAGCTCTTCAAGAAGAGAACCGCGAGATCCTGGTAGAGGGTAAGAGTTGTAAGGGGAGTTGGACCACACGGGAGTTGCTTTGATGGCGTGAGGTTCTGGCATGATACCGTCTTCGTTATGCAGTTCTATACGAACTTGCAAATCACCATGTCGCGTTTCTCGACCCATCTCCGAGGGTCGACGGGTTCTTTTGAGGCTATACAACATGCTGTCAACGCCAAGTTAGGACCTTTTCAGAGTTCATCAACACATGTAGTTTAGCCGCACCAACGGGAGTCGTCGTGTGTCTGTTATAAGGGTGATGACATGTGGCAGAGGTTCCTCCGGTCTTTCCGTTGTGGCTACTCGCATTGCGTGAGAGTGGGTTTGATTTAGTCTCCCTTGCAGACTTCAGCCAGGGTTCGAACCTGTGTCTCGGTGCCTACGGCGGACGGCGGATATTCCTGTCTGACGTCTGCGTTCAATTATGACCCCCTTGTCGAGTAGTCAGCTACAGCCATCTCGGCAGATCATGTTATATGTTTGTTTATCCGAAAAGGCGTGTATACGTCGCGTTCTAGTGTGTACATTTCCTCCCCATCAGCTGTATTCTACAATATAATATGAATTTGAGCCCCTCAAATGGCTTCGGATTCTGGCTTATCGGACTGGGAAAAACAATGCATGCTTGATTGGAGAACCGAGCCAGGTATGATCCGTTTGCGAGATATCATTGGTTCACAAGTGCCATTTGAAGCGGCGGATTGGCAGTTGGAAAATACAGCACGTCTTCTCCCATAACAAGACGTACTGTGTATTAGGAACTCTGACACCATTTGGCGGTGAGTTGGTGACCGTGATCCACTGTCTCTAGAAAGGACAGTAAACAGAGTGACAAGAAAATCACCAAGACTGCACCCGCGAGACTGTATAAGCTTAAGAATGTCATCGAGATTCGAGACTCGGACCATCCATGCTATATTCTGGGCTTGTAGGAGTATCCTGTGACTGTGGCATTTGAGCGACAGTGATACTGCGGAATCGCCTAGTGCCAGGTATGTCCACGAGAGACCCCATAGTTAATTCACAGTGTGGTAGACAAAGACAGTGGCGAACGGTTGCAGCTATCTCAGCAGGCTCCAGGCGGATCGGCAAATGCCGCGTTGCGTATCGACTACCACCTGCCGTATAAGGGAATTCAAGGTTCCTAATCCGGACTACTCGACAAGACCCCCGCGTCAGAAAACAGACTAGTTTGATTCCCGCGTGCACCAATTGCGGTCGGCTCGCGTTTAAATCAATTTTTATATTGTCCCAGCAGCATGTTATGTGATTTCCAATCCTTCAATGTATCAACCTGATGTCCTGTCATCATTTTCAGCATATATGTATTTAATCCCACCTACGAAGCGACGAATTTCCACAAGCTCACATCACCGCGGTGTATAAAGGCTGTTGTGCCTGAAACTTATGTTTGTCGTCTCTCAACGATGATTACGATTATGTCGGCCCTCAAACCTATTCATTACGTCGCTCAAACCTACTCAAATCCTTATTGGCACTCGGGCATTATGCGAGCACGCTGGGCATCCGGCTAAGTCGGACGCTCCAGAGCCTTTAAAGGTCAAGCATTCTCGATTCATTCCCCCTCATACGCGATGAACGTGAACACATTCGTCAGCCATCCATGTATCGTGTGCGGCCAACCTACGACCATGTGGTGTAGCCGCTGCCAAAGTGTTTGGTATTGCTCTTCTGATCACCTGCGAAGTGTAAACGCATAGAGGCTTTTCGCATTATCTGGATCTGACGATCTGACATATAGGACTGGTCGCGCCACAAACACAGTTGTATACCTGTGAGCGCCAGTCAGCAGCCACAGTACACAATGATTGCCATGCCTCCTCCCGCTCAGGAGCAATTAATCACTGTCACCGCAATGTTTTTCTCTCCTGAGGAAGGTAGGATCGCATCCTGTAACGTGATGGGTAATGTCACTCACATTCTTCCTCAGACAGGTCGCAGATCATATCCGTACAGTGTTGTCCGCGTGGGACTGTTTCGCAGGGCATCTGCCCCACCCCTTTGGTCCAAAATTATTTCGCTGAAAGCGTGCCCAACACAATTATCTTGACGCAGGGTCTGAATGGCGAGGCTTTGCGGTATCCTCTGCATATATGGTATTGCCCTATTGCATTGCAACGCGGTTCTCCAGTCAATCGAGGCATCAACCGCATAACATCTAGCGCTGCAGGGAAACCCTGGTGTGGCCCGGTTATCGTCTTAAAATTCAACGGATCCCGCAGGCACGGTTATACGGATGCAGGATCAAACGATTTACCAGCATTATCAGCTTACTTTCTTTCTTATAAGTAAGAGGTATGTCCATTCCCATCGGCTGAGTTGCAAATTAGCTCATCATTGTTCATCAGCTCGTGTTATACAGGGAAGATCTACGTAAAGACGTTATCAGACCATCTTCGAACGCCTATTTCACGCCTACCATTCAATTTGGCCTTATTGTCATGATCCTCATGTTTGTTTACTAGACCAGTGGCCCCTATTTATTTACCCGATTGACAGCCAACCGACAGCCTGAGAGAGGACACCCAAGAAGTCAGCTTGCGACGCTGGATATCAGCCAACGTGTCGCATAAATACTATACAAGACCCTAGATAACAGTGTTCATAATAAACGGAGCGTGAGGTCAATCTTCTCGTAGATCTTGGAGGCAACCCTCTCCATCATCACATTGCATTCGCCCTCGCTTGTCTCCCATATGCCAATCAAAGTGTAAGCGGAGGAGGTTCAGTGTCCTAAGAATGGCGTAAGTAAGCTGGCTTGATCCACGCAGGGAAGAGGCCACGTTTATCAGCCTTGGATGAAGCCATTAGTACCCAATCGATGGCTAAGCACTTCTGAGGCTTACCCGAAGAAGAGGAAGTGATCAAGATGCTGGAAGGAGCATTAGATTCAGCGGCGCCAAGTCATGTCAGATTTACGCACAGCATCAGTGATCTTCTCGACGGACTCAATGTCGTAGCAGGGAATCAACTTGTCATATGTGTCGAAAAACTCGATACCGGATTCCTTGACCGCGCATTGGGTAAGCAGAAGACGTTTGATACGAGAAAGAGCTGTTGCACGTGAAGATTTTAGACTTGTTTATATAAGATAGCCTCGCATAAGACTTACATCCATCATGAGGATTGTCATAAGCTTGGCGCTGAGGTTGGTTTAGACAACGCTTGACGGAGTACGCCTCTTTCAGTAGAGCAAGAACAAGTAGATTTGTGTCGTGCCTATAATTCAAAGGCCTAATAAGTGTCTGATTAGTTTCCGCGCTGTGCTTGATTGATAGGGATACATACGGGAGAAGAATAGGAGAGAATTTGCGACTCTCCAACCGATGGACAATTGTCGTATAAGTAGCAACAGCCTCTTCGGCACTGATGTATGGACCATCCTTCAGGTAACCATGCTGACGCCCCTGCTCCGCCTTCCAGTACAAATCGAAGTGCGTCAGAGACATAAAAGGCGACCGTGACAGATACGAGTAAGACGACCAAGGTTCTTCTTCGCGACAGCCTCGTCCATGGTAGCGCCACGAATAATACGTTCACGATTGTAGTGTGCGACGCTGCAAGAAACTACTCAGGGTACGATATAAATAGACATTTCCTAATGTACTTACGAGCTCGCGGCAAAAGGTGTATTAGGAAAATTCGCACCCCATTCACACGTTCTAACATTCCGATACAAAGTGACAAGCAACGCAGGTCAATGTTATCAGTGCGGGTGACGGCGAATCATTATCCAAGTCAAATGGCAGGGGGAGCGTCCGCACTCGATACACTGTGAGCGGAAGACCCACCGAAGGCGCTTGGGAGCGGCAGGGGATGGCTCTATCGCCTGAGACGACGCTAGGTTTGGGATGGAACGAGTCTTGCGCAACACCTTTCGCAGGGGAAGTGATCCCATGGGCATCGTCGCCGGCTACGTTTCCGTTCGGGAGATCACGATGGCCGTGGATCCACTTCGCATGGTCTGTAGGATAGTTTCAGAAAAAGCTGTTGTTTGATACATATTACAGCTCTTACAGTGTGACAGTTTCAGATGGGAATCGGTTCCTCGAGATTGGAGCTTCCACTGGTATATAGTGATCGGACCTGAAGGTAGTAATTAGCAAGACAAAAGATCAAGATGCGCCTTGTGCTCACACCTGTGTACCATGTCGCAAAGTCGACCTCCTTTGTGACACCGACAATCTGAATGGCACCCTCAGTCTTGGCATCCTCCTTCTCCTTCTTAGCAGGGCTAGCGGTGGCGGGCCTCGGTCTTCGATGCCTCGAAATCGATCGTCTTCAGAATGGCATCTTTGGTTTCCAATCGTTTTAGATAAGCGAAAAGGTCGCGTCCAGTCAAGAAAAGGATAGCATCGGTGGCATGGGCGCGGACAGCAAATAGTGACGTTGATTCCTCGATTGTGGAATCGACGGCGGTGATGACCTTGGGGAAAGTGCCTGCGTTCAGCACCAGGGGAGAGACTACAACCACAGGTTAGATGGCGCAATGAATATTAAAGAATGTGCAACGCACGGGAATTCTTATCGAGTGAGAAGAACTCGGTAAGCAGATCCTCTGCTGCGAGTCGAGGCTCGTTGAGCTTTGTCGCCACGGCTCCTGAGATGACATCCGTATTTTCTGGAGGGGAACAGGGGTAGCGGTCTTGGGCTTGTAGACGAGAGTTTTGATGAGTTTGAAGAACTCGAAGCAGTATGTGGAACGGTAGCTGCTGGGGTAATAGACAGGTAATACTTGTTGCGAGTCCGAGTCAGCGCTTCAGCTTCAGCCCTTATCAGATCTTTGACTCGACCAGTCTCCATAAGCGCCTGGGATCAAATTCTTCGGGCCCTGGTATTGACTTGCAACCTCGGACCAGCTTGTCCTCGACGGTCTACAAGGATCTCAGAATTCAAGTTGTATATGCTCATGAAGCCCGGGACCGTAGATAATAGCAGGCAGTTGCGCAGTAGATTGATGCCCAAGACTACTACAAGTCCGCCTCGCAGATGTATGTAATATTTCCACAACTTTTCAACTGAGGCTCAACTGTGCTCTCAGCGAGAAAGACACAGAAACAAATTGTATTTGTATCAGTTCCGCAGAGGGTGCAGGCTGGTACCGAAGTGGCTGTAGCTTCCAACAGCAGGACAGATACACTCTCTGCATTCCCCTCAAATCCAAGAAAGCTTCGCGGTGCGGTGTCAGTAAAGCCAGTCGCTCCGGTGGTTGCGCCCCTACACCCTCCCCGGAGCTCCTCCTCGAGGTTGAAAGAAGAAGCGATCGAACCATCGTTACAGGATGAATCGTTGTCAACTGATCGTCGACGCACGACTCGGTCTGACCCTCCTACTAATGCACTACCTGATGACATCCGCAGGCGAGCTGAGGAACTTGCCACCCAGGAGCGATGGTTGAAGCGCAAGCGTATGGAGTACGATGAGGATGTATTGAGTTTCCAGGGAAAGCAGAAAACCGCTGTTGAAACGTTTGAGAAACGCGAACAAACTCTTAAGGGATTGGAAGACGCACTGCGGCAGAAGGACGAGGAGCTTAATGGCGAAAAGGGTATACTACAGCAGTTAAAGGTTGAGCTCGAGGAACGTGAGGCTGCCATTGCAGTAAGAGAGGAACAATCAACTTTACTCTCAGCCTTCGCACAAATCGAGAACGCAGATCAAACTCTCAAGCGGCTCGAAGATATATTCTCGTGCTCACTGTGAGATATTTGACATTAGATTCTCCATGCATATCAACTAATTGACTTGTGGTAGTTGCTTCGATGTCATGTATGTGCATATTCTGCCAACATATGATTCAGATTCCTGAACTGTCCGCAGGGCATGTCCGTATAGTCTGGCTTCTCCTGGTTGCGGACATTCCTTCTGTGCAATGTGCATCTTGCAGTGGTTCTTCAGCGGATTGCACCGTGGCTGCGGAGGATGGCATGAAGATCCAATGTGTCCTTTGTGCCGCGCAGTCCTTCCTGTGCCTGGTAACATCGAGTCGTGCCCCTTTACGCCCAACAGGCTCGCAGACGAAATCATACAGCAATACCTTAACGAGCTTGCCTCCGTTCCAGCTCTGCCAGACGAAGATGGGAGTATTATCGATCAAAACACTTCGAAAGGAAAGGGTAAAGGGAAGAGTTTACCTGAGTATGAGATCGTGCCATGGCGTGAAGGAGGGTCTGCAAGGCGCGACTGGCTAGAACGCGAAAGGTGCATTTCTATTCGGTTTGACACTGCACTGCGCTGATTGATTGAGTATTATCTCAGGGCCGGAAGATTGAAAATGGAGTATCTAACGTCGAACTGGGTGACACTCTTTAAATACCAGTTCATTGAGTTTAAGGATTCCATAGGGGCGTAATCTTTGGCGTTCAATATCATCCGTCCCGATATCAATGGCGAACTTCATTGTGAACGGTAGAGTTTACAGGTATTCCGGAGCTCTGGGTCATGCATGGGTGCATTCATTGCCTCTTGCATATAAAAAGGCACCGGCTTTACGATTTCAAGCCAACAGGGAACATTTCTGTCTCCTCAGACGTTTTGTTATATGCTCAAGTCTAGCTGGAATAATGACACAGACCATCTTTGTGTATACTCCCGCACCAGGCGATACCATATCCGCAAGCAGTCCCTTTACTGTAGAAGTCCAGCAATATGTACGTTGATGATGACATGTGTGGACCATGCTACTCGGCGACACAAACTTAAAACGACCCCGTTGGCAAGATGGCCGGCAACGTTGAGATCGCATACATCAGATCCTCTTGAACTCATCAATCAATACACCTGAACCTTATCGTCCGTAGCCTGCTGGAATAAACTCCAAGCTTCGTAGTCATGTTACGCCAATCTGAAGGGTGTGATCCAATCGTTCACGTCGTATCCAGGTAAAACGAAGGACTCGGCCGATTGCGCGAAGTCCGATGAGAGATGTTTAGTTCGGTCCGAGGTTCGAGCGATTCGGACGGATTTGTAAAAGAGTAGATTCAAAAATCAGAAAAAATAATTAACCATCGCGAGGGCCATTTGCGACAATTGCATATCATTGCACGTCTGCTAGAAGCTGGGTCATGCGACATTTGAGGAGAACATAAGGAGTGGGCTTTGTGTCTGTATACTACATTGATATTGCTTAATATTGGCTTCGAGTATAAGATCCAAACATATGCATCTCAAGCACTCGGATGCTCGACGTCAAACTTCAAATTGCTACCGTCTACCTTGAACACAAAATTCTATGATTTCCTTGCTTGAGCACTTGGCCCTCACGGAGAACAAGATTAAGTAGACTGTATTCCCCGCAATCAGGCAGTCGAATTGCCATGACACACGATGTGATGGATGCAATTCTTGAATATATCTCCGTAGCCCTCGCAGAGGATCGTATTGGAAGTCAAATTGAGACGGGTACTGGGCATTTTCTGATCAATTCTTGAAGTTAGTCGATGTACCCGAATGAACTCCGGCAGACTCACCGTAAGACCCTCTATCCCTCCACATTCACAGCTGTCCCGTGTACCCCAACGCTGTAGAGTTTGGTATGTGATCCTCCCCAATTACTGCATAGCTGCACAACGATGAATCCAAATTCGAGCTTTAGCTGTGCGGCTTCTCGAAATACGGGGAAATATTGCCGAATTTGGTCAAGATGTGGGTTATAGTCAAATGAAGCAAGAGGGACGTCGCCGCTCAAAGATGCCAGGGATCGTCGTCAAGAACACTGTTCATCCGCGTTCACAGCGTCAGTTCCACATTCAAAAATACCCACGAAGAACTCAGATGGAGACGATACGCACGATAGAGAAGACCGTAAACAAACGCCATGTATGCGCCGAGCAATTGTGCAATCGGCTCATACCAAAACAGTTTGAAAGGACGAACGAGAGATTTGGCAAATATCTGTTTCCAGTGTCGGTCGCTGTGATCGAACCTTGTCCGAATCTCGCGGGCGGTGGCCTTTTCAGGATCACTTTCCATCTCCTTACGCATTCGGGCAGCTTTGCGCTCCATCAAGAGCGGCGAACGCTAATAAGCATACACAAGAGTCAACAAAGCGAGTTATCCGACAAACGCAAGACAGGCTTACTCTCAAGTTGCAGGAAGAACACACCAAGAACTTGGATGAACGCGTCCACGATACTTGTCGACCAGAACTGTATGGATAACGTATC
>MLYV02000091.1:0-10143 GCA_001913855.2 Hermanssonia centrifuga
GGAGCCATCTCCTGGTCATCTAAGCGCCAAGACATTGTATGCCTCTCCACTACCGAAGCCGAATACATTGCTCTTACGCATGCTGCAAAAGAAGCAATCTGGTTACATCACCTGCTCAACGAAGTATTCCCAGAACGGTTCAAACTTCCCATAACCGTCTATTCGGACAACCAGGGTGCTATCGCTCTATCAAAGGATGATAGATTCCACACGCGCACCAAGCACATTGACATCCGCTATCATTTCGTGCGGCAATATGTGGAAGATGGAACCCTAAGCATTACATATCTTCCCACCGATAGAATGCTTGCTGACGCATTGACAAAAGCACTACCAGGACCACAGCTTACTAAACTAGCAGGCGCTATAGGTATTCAAACCTATAAAAACCAGGCAAACTGCGCCTTCCTGGTCAGTATGCCGAGTCGCCCCACTCAGCGATACCATCAACCCTCTTTATCCTCTCGCAGTGACGCAGCGAATCCGCCCTCCTATAATTCTCATCGTCGCCGCCATCCTCGCCAAAGAAACCACTCCTTCGTCATCCAACTGACTCTACCGGAGCAGCTACCTATCCCGACTAGGGGGCCTATCCGTACAGCAACAGCCACTCCGCATCTCCAATTTTCTCCCACCAAGACCATGTCTACCATCGCCTTCATGGGTCTCGCCATCCTCACGATCACCGCCATCATTTGCCTGCACACCTATGTGCTCACCAAATTTATGCTCCTGACGAATCAGATCATCAAGAGTAATCAGGCGTCAACCTACAACAGCGGCTGGGGTAGCTACGACAATAACAACAACAACAACAGTGGGTGGGGGAATACAAGCAACTAGGGATCAAGTATCGCGCGATCGCATACTTGCGGGGGAGTGTAAGAATTCGTTTCTTTTTCCTATTATCATGTCATCCGTAGTTGTACTTGTATTAGACCGCAGTACCTGTACTAGGATCGCAGTACTGACGGAGTATCTTATTAGTCGTGCACGCAGCAGCTCTTGTACTAGGATCGCAGCCCGCAGTCGGCAGTGTAGTTGTATTCCATTTATCTGTACTACAGTATAAATACTGGACTCTGGGTACTGTAATAGACATCGCATTCGTTGCTTTCACCCTCTCTTGCATCCGTTGCATTCTAAGTTTTACAGTAGATCCTGAGGCATATGGTTTTCTTGATCCTGATGATGTTATACAAGGCGCGCACATCATCCCAGCATTTGTGCACAGTCAATCAAGTACTACTAGTACTGGACATCAGAATGCAGTTCTGGTAGAAAGTGAAAAAGACAGTACCGAGGGCTCTGAATGGTATAATTACAATTCAGAGTGGAGGTTTTTCTACGTGAACTTGTAAGCATTTAAGTTGCACTCCCATTATGTTGTCACCGACTGCGCTATAGTTTTGTAGACAAAGATATGTTGATGCATTATATTGGCGGAGGAGTGGGACACAGTGTGATCACCATAGTCAATGAAGACACTGTTGACGGCCTGGAGCAGCCAGAAAATGACGTGGATATGGTCAGTCAATCTTTGGTTGAATTGGACGCTGATTCAAGTGACAACAAACCTGAGGAAATCGCAGTTAAGTCCGAGACTAATGAGACTGGAGCAAATGATGGCGATGGCGATCCTGAAGACGGTGAAGGGGGTGTCACGGAAGAAGAATATTTGGAAGGATATGCGCCATGGTAGCTGTAGCTCACCCATTGTATATTAGAGGTGGGATTGAAATTCATATAAAATCAATGATACTCACCAAGTCACTAACTTGAATCCCCTGCCAGTAGTACTCTGAGTCACTTGTGTGACCCTGTTCATTCTAGAGAAGAGAGAACATCTATATATATCATTATAGAACAGCAACAGGCCTTCTCCAAATTTGTAAAGCTTGGAAGAGAGGGTCTAGCTGGTGGTGAGTTGGCCAAGGGAGTTGCAGCGCTGACGGTGACTTGCCAATTCATTGTATTTCCACAAAAGGCAGGCGCTATCTTACATAATCTACCAGGCTGCACAGGGATTCTATGATACTGCTGATGCTAGTCAGCTAGCCCTAGTCTTCGAGAAAAACTGCACTGCGCCTAGTCATTTGAGTCAGCTAGTCCTTTGAGTCTTATTGTTCAAACAGTATCAGTTCCCCTCATATCCCACCGGATATCATTCATATATCCGGGTACGAGCATAGCTAAGTCATTCCTCTAGTTTGAACCCTTTGTTCAAACACTTTATACACACCACCTCTGCACTTAGTACTTGCATACACAGTACTAAGCTACAAATATCTTGCATATTCAAACCTCTTTCTACCTCATCTTGTATCTGAACCTTTTCTTTGAGCTTCTGAAGACCCTTGCACCCGTACTGTTTCTCGATACTGCCACAGACCCCGTACTCATTGCGAGATCATGGTACACACATACGAGCATCTCTCACAAGTGTTTGTGTGTTGGTTTTGTTGGTATAGTACTGGTGACGTATCACCAGTATGCAGTTCAAGTTTCTAGATTTCTAACATTATATATTGCTTAGTAGACAGTTCAATAAATGTTGTAGCTATACATTGCAAATGAGATGTACTAGTATCCGAGTCTAAATGTTTTGTTATGTGACTCAGAGTGTAATTGGCAAGTTCAAAGAGACTTTGTCTGTGACTACCATGTCCATCCACCTTGACCCTCTTTGGGATTATTTCTTAATCTCCCCAGACACACTCTCTGTCTGTAAACTATCAACTCTTGCCATCCACCAAAAAGAAGAGATCTCGGAGGAGGTTGGAGAGGGTTGGGAAGTTGTTAAGGTGCTTCTGAGGCCCCTGTCCATTAGTATGAATGGTCAAGCATTGCGCTGGAGTTCCACATGGTTGGACAAATCAGCCATGAAGGCTGTCTCATACAGACTTGGCATCCATCTAACAGGGATCCACGAACTGACATACTTTTCTATCTCGAGCGGCAACCTCATGATCCTGCTGCACGGATTCAATGGAAGAAGAACATCAAAAAATTGCACTCTGCGTTGAATCATGGCTAGCATCTGACAGGGTCCTCTATTGGCACCAGCACTCTGTTCACTGATGCTGCCCATCCATGGGATCAAAAATTGTGTTGCATTGGTATGCAGCTGCACAATGACCCAGTGGTACATGCATATTTGACAATTCTTTGAATTGTATCTATCAAAATTAAAATCCCTTTTGAAAGACACTGCAGGATATCCTATTCAGAATGCCAATGGAGAGCAGATTATACTTGCCAATGTGTCTGAGATACCATTTGGCATAGCCATCCAAGTTATTTTTCGTCTCACATGTGTCAAGGTGCCAAGTATTGGAAACAGATTATTTGTGTTTGCACGTATTACCTTTGTTTCATCCGTTTGACTCAAATGCTTCATGATGAGCCTTGTATTATAAATTTCTCAGTGCTGGTATGAAAGTGCCGCCCTTAGCGACATGGACCTTGTTTAATTTTGCTTTCGCACGTGTATATATTTTTGAAAATAGAACTATGATAAACTAAAAACACTTCGAAATAAGAAACAATAACAATTATACAGGTTTTAAGTGCATGTTCCTATCTCATACACCAAGTTTTCACCATGACAATATTACTTTTTCATACCAGTTCAAGACAAATGGATTTTCTTGACCTTTGGAGTGAACATGTCAGTCTCTACCTCACGCTTTTTAGGTGAACGTTGAGGCATCCTGAAGGGACATAGACCCTAATGTTTGTCAGATCCGCAACAAGTGTCTGCAAGCAGTTGCCTGTCATCACCCTTTCCGATCTTCCAATGTGCCATCATGAAGTGAAACTGAGCATTGGTGCCTTTCAGGGCAGCGTTATACTTGGTAGAACGGATTTTCGCCCCCATCATCTCAAACGCAGATAGTGCCACCACCTTATACTTTGTCAACATACTCTTGATAGCCCTTTTTGCTTGCTGTCTCCTCACTAGCCAGCCCTCAAGACTTTTTTCTGACCATAACGGTGTAAGCTCACAGCCAAGACTCTCAATTGCTCAATGCTTACCATTTGTAATGAATAAATTGTTGGCTCTGTTTGCCACAAGTTTCTCCTCTGTCACAATCTTTTCATACTCATCAAGTTTGTACAGTGCAGCAATTGTCAGCAAATGAGATTGGTGTAGTGGGGTCACATTTACCTCAAAAAGAACATGATGAATCTTGAGCAGGTTATGGTTATCTGGGGAATCCACAAAAATTCCATTCAATTTGTGACCATTGTCACTATGCCCCATCTCGACCAGCGTACATACATTTTTGTCTTGAAGGTAAAAATCATTGGCAAAAATGCTCTCTGCCGCTTTACTGAGCAAGCAAGTCGCTTTTGAACCTTCCAAGCCACCAAAGTCTTTGTACGGATTCCAATTTTTCTCAGGACCCATGAAGAAGTATTCTTTGTCGATGCAATAAACTCCACACAGGATCGCCAGCGCCGGCGCATCAGGCGGGGTGTTGTCAGCGGGGTCCTTTTTGTACTCCTTCACCTCCTCGTGGTACGCCGTTGCAACCTCCTTGATGCACAGAATGCTACTCTTGTTGAAACAAACCCATTCAAATCTCTGACAAATATCAATTGTGAGATCGGCAAGATAAATTGCCCTGTCATCATCCATTAGCCCCTGCTGCAAGTCCAACATTTTTCCTTCCCAGTATGAATACTGCTTGGGCACTGTGGTGGTGGTCAGCATCGTCATTGTGGAAGACAGCATCAAGGAGTCAGATGTTGTTGAAGCAGTACCAACACTAAAGCGAATAGATGGGCTGGACCAAGTGCTAAAGGAGTGGACATGGTAGAAGTATGTGGTGTAGAGACTGTAGGGGACAGAGTGGACAGTGGAGACAGTGTCTGCAGGGTACATGGAGGTGACGGCAGACTTGAGCGTCCCGTGGGGGTGGACGGAACAAAGACCTCTCTGCCTTTCCCTTTCCCCTCCTTGGCCCAGCCCGCCGTTGGAACTGTCCCGGGTGGGGTTGCCAGCATAACCAGCAAAACGTCTACATTCATAGCCACATCTCCTAGTTATTCATGAGAATAAGTCCGTTATATTGGCCAGAATATCAAACGTACCGGCAATATCCAACTCAACGTCTTTCGCTGCTATTGCAGCATCCAATGTAGCGTTAGCATTCTCTGCTGTGACATTATCAATGATGCTGTAGTAGAGTTAGACAGATAATCACATACCATTCTTAGAGATTGTAGACAATGAATTGTCTTCAGGCATACTTGTTGTTGTTTGCGGGTTTGATTGTTGGCTGGCCTTTGAACAGGTGAGTCATGCGGAAGGGGGAGCAAGGGGGGTGTCCGTCATCAAAGGTAATGCCCACAAATGGTGGGGGATGCGTCAAAAGATAGAGAAGGCAAACGGTTGAAAAAGAGGGTGTTATATATTATTTGAAAACTTTTGACAGACTCTCATCCTTTTTCCCGCGCCAACAGCATGCTCTGTCAGGCAATGATCGCGGCTAGCGCTTGCTTGAACAATGTTGATGCTTGAGAGAAGAATTAACACTCATTTACCCAAGGAAATATAACAAGTTATTTTACTTACTGCCATAGCCTTCAATGCAGCAACAATTAGTGTCCTCAATGTTGTGCAATTGAAGTTGCTCCTATGCGGTCAGCTGGAGGTTTCTCGCATGCATTGAGATTGAAAGGAAAACCTCATAGCGTGGATTTTGAGTAATGCTGATAAAGCACTGCAGCAAGACCTCGTCAATAGCTGCAAGGAGAGAGTAGCCGCCATTTGGACGCAACAGAGTGGACAGAAGAGAAAGAGGAATGATACAAGGCGTACAAGATGACAGGCCCAACAAGTAGATTCTTCAGTGTGCGAAGATAACCATGACATTTCCCGTTATCTCGATCTGCCTTTGGAAGAATGCCTGTTCGAGTGTTTCCAAGAGTTCATTGACACCACCTCAAATGCAGCTGTGGAGAATGCTATATGTGGAGTGTGTGCCCGTGAGCTTAACAAGAGGGAAGCTGAAATGAGGCAAGTTGCTGTCAGCAAAATTTCCAATTGAGCGCAACTTGTACCTGTTATCCAGCATCCTGCACACAATCTATATAACGAGTGCCTTCTAGAGCCCACAGGCGTTATCCACAACCTCAATGGCAAGCAGGTGGTAAACATCTGCCACGACTGCTTCAAACACCTCTCCTCTGCCTCTGACGGTCCTCCGCATCTTGCTTTGGCCAACAACATGTGGATCGGCCATATCCCTTGGGAGTTGCAAGTGTTAACACTCCCAGAGCACCTGCTCATTGCCTTGGTCCACCCTAGGATCTACATCATCAAGCTTTATCCAAAGGACAAGGACTTTCGGCCGGATCCCGCAACTCTCCAACGTGGCATGCATGGCAATGTCAGCACATATGCACAGGACATCAACGGGGTTGCCTCTATGCTGGAAGGTCAACTGTTACCGCAACCTCTTGAAGTTCTGTCATCTGTGCTCACCGTGACCTATATTGGCAAAGTCCAACTGCCCAAGGTGTCTCTCCACTCCACCTTTTGTGTTTGTTGCAATGTGGTACAGCAAGCACTCCTATGGCTCAAATTCCAAAACCGCAAGTACTATGGCAATATTGACATTGATGAATCGCAGTTAGAAGAGTATCCCGAAGACAATGTTCCAATTGAAATTGCAGACATCATTTGTCAAACAAACAACACCAGAGTGGTTGACAAAGAAAATGGTGGTTATTGTAACCCCGCGGGCTACACATAGACTACTTACGGACATTCATTACATCATTCCTGCTTTCTGCTCCACTTCTTACCTGCGTCACCACTTTTCCTCCACCTCTTCTCTGGACATTCCAAACACTTATATAAATGCCTCTATTCCGAGAATTCCCTCTTCATTCTTTATTCTCAGAATACAGGTACAGTACCTCATACAGTCACTTACACACTATTGTATTTACATTCTTTATTCTCGGAATACAGCTTGTGCCTGTTCCGTTGACCGAGTGAACCCGCCGCCTCCATGGTGTGTTACAGTTATGTCCCAGAGGATGAAGATATTGGCGGTGAGTCATATTAGACAGGATTTTTTAGTGCATCCGGATCTGATAAAAGGAATTGTTGAAGGTGACACCAACATGTTGCATAACCCTGAAGCTGGTACCGTTGAAGATGCCGGTACTTATCTCCTGGCCGTCTTGCACGAGCTGTGGCTAACTTTTTGTAGATAATCCAGATGTGACTCCATTTGAGTTCTCAGGCTTGGTTGACACCGACTTAATGAAGATGACAAGTGCTGAGTTGATGATGTGGGGCCTGTCAAATTTGTGGAACAAAGGACACAAGGGAGGGTATTCTGTGCAACATTGAGGGCAGCCTGTGTGTAATTTTCCGCCTCGTCGACAGCCTGATGCAGAAGGGCATTCAGATGCCAGAGATGGAGAGGATAACCTGCTTGCGGATGAATACACGCTCAGTTACTTTGAGAGAGCTTTTCCAGGTCTCTTTCCCTATGGCTGTGGTGGCATTGAAGGTCCGCATCCAAAGGTCGTCGATTTTCCTACTCACATTTGCTGGGCATTGCAAAACCATGATCGTCATTTTCACAAACACAACACATTCCCCTTTGTTTGCTTTGGGATTAAACAGAAGCATCAGGCACTCGTGCACGCTAGTATTCAAATACGACAATGAGACTTTGAACATGATTCACAAATCATGGCCAATATCATGGCAGACCACCTCAAACTGGCAGTGGAGGAAGAAGCCCAAGGTCTATCTCCTTCAGACCCTGCTGTGTGCCTGTTACGGAAGCACGTTCAAGCAACCGCAGGGCACATCGTCGGCACAGATCACTCTCAATATTGGTTACACAGTGAGATATGGTCCACTTCAATTGCGCTTGGTCCCCCTTTCATTTGGAATACGATAAATCTAAATGATCACCATGATCTGCTAGCCCAAGCCTTCGTTGGCAAACAAATCAATCTAGATGATTTTGTGGCCACCATGGGATCTGACAAGGATTGCCAGGCTCGTAACATCGCAGGAGATCCATATGGTGCTGCCAAATTTTTTTCATTTTACAATGTACACCATTTTGGAGACGTTACTGCAAGTCAAAGCGACAGAATATCAGGTTAAGACAGAACCCAGCATCTTTGGGAAGGTAGCTGTTTACTTTGGTACTATGGAGGCTCAGGGGCATGGAACATTGCACCTGCACATGCTCATTTGGTTGAAGGATACACTAACTCCTGCTGAGCTACTGGAACTTCTAAAATCTGACTTGTTCCGTGACAAAATGAAGACGTTCATCAAGGCCAACATGTGCGCATATTGCCCTGCTCTGGAATCTGTGGAGTCATTTAAAGCCATCTGCAGTGATCAGGCTGTTGGCTTTACACGTCCCCCCCCCATCCGGATTCCCCGACTTACGCCCAGGATGTGAGAACCCTTGAGTTGAATTTGGCGCGAACGCTGCAAGTTCATACTTGCAAAATTCACCGTTGTTTACAGTTCAACAAGCATGGTCAACTCATTTGTAAACACAAAGCGCCATGGCCAACCTTGAATAAAGATTTTGTCAACGAGACGGGCCAATGGGGGCCAAAATGCTTGTATGCGTTTGTCAATGGCTGAAATCCCTGGATTACAATTTATGCACATTGCAACAACGACTGTAAACTACTCACCAACGGTAGAGACACAAAGAATTTGTCGTTCTATGTTACCAGTTACGCTGTAAAGAAGCAAGGCCGCAACTTCAATATGAGCGCAATTCTCACAGAAGGGTACGCTGTAAGTGAGAATACCAGGCGAGAACCAAAAGGACTTAGACAGAGGAGAACATAAAAGGGACGTCGGGATGCATGAGAACTACAGGAGAATTCTGGAGATAGAAAGAGAGCAGACCCCGAGGATCTCAAAAGCCCGGACGTTCCCTAGATACGGCATACGAAAGGATTCAACGATACACACACAACTCACAGACACAGCTACACAGACCTCACAAACACACAACTTACAGACAACGACTCGGACCTCACGAACACACAACGCATACGGACTACAAGATAGAACAGCCTGGATACGAATCACACAAAGGAAAGCACAGTTTATCTAGGGATTGCATAGAGAAGGTAGCATCGTGGATTCACAATACTCATCCCTAGGGCCCTGGGGAGCTGAGCACGCGGCGGACGGATACATGCACATTTTGATGAGCACAACTCTCACTGTTTATCCGAACGAGCAGCGTTATGGTATTGGGGGTCGAATACTACACACACAGCCTAGGGAGCGGTATCTGATAACAGAGGAGTACACGAATTTGCAGCCTTACCATTGGGGTTCTCCTAGGGCCGGTACATCAGCTGCGGCCACCTCGATGAAGAGGATCCTCACGCATACCTCGACGAGCCCTACCCCTCTCTTCCCTCAACTGCTCGTTCTCTCTAGCGCTACCCCTCAGCCTCCCTTCTAACTTGCGAACTCGGCGCTCGCTACTTCCTAGGTCATGGACAGCCCCTTGTAACATGTCTACACCCCCTGCCACATCGTGGACAACCCCTTGAATCTTCCCTAGGTGCGTGGTATGGGCTCGGGCCAAGGCCAGGTTTCGGTCACAAGTCCGGATGAGTACCCCCAGGTCCAGCTTGGATATCGAGACGTCCTCATGCATAGAGCGTATAGCAATGACCGTGTTCTGGTGCGTGTCACGGATTTCTCTGGCAATGCGCATAAGTGCGTCGGCATGGGAGCCAATCTCAGCCTCCAGAGCGAGAGGGACGTCGTCTTCGATAGGAGAAACGGGAGGAGTATCCTCTATGTCGATAACAGGACCGCTAGGCAGAGCTGCAGCACGGATGTGCGCGAGCAACTCCATTGTGCTTAGGTCAAACGGCAGGCATGGAGCGGGCGTCCTAGGGACCTCCGGATGGGCCTCGAGGTCAGCATACACTTCCTCGGCCAGGTCCTAGGACAGGGTCAGCGAGGCACAATGCACTACGAAAGAATAAACACACCCTCAGGCGATACATGCGAACCGAGATGAGAGGCAGATCGTATCGACCCTCAGTGTCGTAAGGCGGATGGGCCCATTCCAACGAGACCAACTCGTCAACGAGCACACAGCG
>MLYV02000093.1:0-52977 GCA_001913855.2 Hermanssonia centrifuga
GTACCGCCGTCGACACACGGTATGGCTTATCTCCTTTCCCGGGGTTGTCTCATAACTAATCCGAAATCATTGTTGTTTCACCTCTATAGGGATAACAGATTCCTCGAGACCAGGCAGCCATGTTAGGCCGTGTTGCGGTTGAGTTTGACTAGTAAGTACACCGGTCATGATGTATGCTTCTTACCGCTTCTTTCCGCTAGATTAAGCAGATTTTCTCTCTAAAATGTCATGTGCAGTGCTAAATATTCATGTAAATGCATAAGCTAGTACAATTCAACGTCTTTACAATTCTCTACAATATAAAACAACACTTCTACTATGCTATTTGGTTCCAATGTCTCAATCTCATTGGCATGTCGAGCAAGGTTGGTGTCGGCCGCAGCCGGCGCTTCCCTAGTTTGGTAAGCGTGCTGGTCTCCTTTACAGGGTCGAACGTCAGTCCGCTGCAGGCAAGGCAACGCGGGTTCGATCCCCTGATTCCGCGGTGTCTGCAAAGTAGCGGTAAGTACCAGATATAACCAAGAAAGTGAAATCGAACCCATCAAGGTCCATCATCGCAACGATCTGCTCTCAACTTACAGCGTAGGGAATTACGATAGCGTCTTGCTATATAACTATGTGGTAAGAACTCTCAGAGCCTGTGCCAATTCCAGTTGACTTCTTCCTGATGCTTGAAGCCTTCCAAGTTAGCAGCGACTATATTTACAAGCTTGAAGCGACGACTCATAACCCCACAGATATGTCAACTTGACAATGACGTGAAACCTTGAAAGCGTTGGGTCGCAAACAAAAGAGACCAAAACTTGGTAGATCTGAACAGTGGCGACCACGTAGTTGATTCTAAAAATTGGCTTGCATTGATATAGAGTATATATGCGAAAGAATGCGAAGTAGAATGTACATGAGTCATGGAACGTAAAGACGGTCGTGCGAAATATGGAGGCAAAAGTGAGAAGGCGCGCGCTACTTTGACAAGATACGCGCAAAGTTGGTGTGTGAGTGCAAGCGGACAAGGTAGAGGGGCAAAGGTTCTTATAAAAGGGGGTAGAAATAGTATAACATAGGAGGGAGAAGGGGGGAAGTCGTACAGCGACAGAGAGGATGTTATAAACTAGCACTAGCACAATAAGGTAAAAAGGTAGGGATAAAAATGATCGTCGTGTCGTGTCCGGGCATTAGAATCATACAGCCCCCGTTCTCTCTTCATTTTCTTCCCCCCGTTCTCTGGATCATTTTAGCTGAACCCACTCACACTCCAAGGAAACAACCTTAGTTTACCGCGGCCTCCCCTCCTCATCCCTCGGTATCGAATCATAACTCGGTGGGATCTCATGCATCGGTTCCTCTTCCGGAGTAACATCTAACCGTCCTCCGTCCTGGTGTTGCATCACCGAACCAGGGTCGTTCGATACTCTCAGCCTCTGAGCCTCCATCTCCTTTCTACTCGGCAATACCCCAGCAGCGCCCGCCGAACTTGACGATCCCGTACCCGGCAGTGACGGCCCAGGCGAAGGATGCCTAAAGTCTCTGAACTCCCCAGGTGCAGCACCACCCACAGCGGATGGATGGAATCCGCCAGGGAAATGCGAAGAGGTTGGACTTGTCATGTTCGTACGGGGCGGTGACTCTGGAATACTCATAGCATCATGAGGGTACCCAGCATACGCAGCGTAGGCGGCGTAGTCTGGGTACGTATGGTTGTCAGATGACGACCCACCGTACTGTGAGGCAGGTGGGGCTTGCGATTGAGATTGTTGGGAGTAGGCAGACGGCGCGGACGGGCCGGATGATTGTGGTGGGCGATTCTTTGCACCAGCCATGCCTGCTGCACCTGCACCCGCGATGCCGCCAGCGAGGAACGCGGGAACGTCCATATGATGCTGGCTCATCTCTGACCCACCCACACCTCCAGTACCTCCAACACGGGCCCCGCCGGGCGCGTAGCTATACGGCGTGACCTCGTCCGCACCCGCCAGATCCATGTTGGGTAGGCGTCCACCGGTGACGCGATCTGGATCGAAGTCACCGTCAAAGTCGTCGCGCTTGCGTCTTCGAAGGAGGAAGAAAATAAGCGCGAGGATGAGAAGCGCACCGCCTACGCCTCCGACCACACCGCCCACGATGGCGCCTGTGTGGGAAGTTGAGTGGCTTGTGGTGGACGAGCCAGATGAGCCGGTGTTGTTGGCAGCTGCAGGGAGCGTGACAGTAGTCGCAACTACGGACGTAACAGTCATCCCAGATGAGTCGGTCGTACTGTGTAGATGCGAGTTATGGATTACTACGTCAATGATAAATTGGTATAATGATGACTTACATAAACGTGGACATCGAAGTAGACGTGATGGAGGATGCAGCTGATGGTGGACCAGCAGACGATCCACCAGTTGTGGATGACGTATTAGAGGTATTGCCATTGCTGCTTCCGCCGGAACTTGCGCCCGATGGTGAAACAGATGCCGGTGGTGTCGATGAGGGGTCTGTAGGAGGGGTTGATGATGGAGGCACGGACGCTGGTGGTGAGCTGGGGGCCGACGAGGGTGCAGAAGAGGGTGCGGAAGAGGGTGGTGGAGATGAAGGGGGGGCCGATGAGGGCGGGGAGGACGGAGGGGGAGACGAGGCCGGTGGATCGCTTGAAGTCTGTGCTGGAGCAGACGAACCTATAGGTGAAGGAGAAGAGGTCGTGTCAGTTATCGGAGTGGAAGACGAGGGTGGGCTCGAGTCTAGAGAAGTGGAGGAGGGGGAAGCATCCGTACTCGAAGAGGGGGCAGCACCCGATGTCGTTGCAGACGAGGATGGTGTGGGTGTAGACGTACTTGATGCCGGACTGGACGACGTCGGAGTATCGCCCGAAGGCGCACTACTCTGCGACTCGGACATCGTGCGACGGGGTCAAAGACAACAGAGGAAAAGGAGGAGCAGCAAGGGGCGAAATGAGAATGCGTGTGACTATTGGAGTAAAGGAGATAAGAACGTGTTTGGGGCGGCACATGCACAACGGACTGGTCTCGCTGTTGCACTTTTGCTCTCGTCGTCGAGGAGGTGGACGTCGAGGACAAGGAAGAGTGCAAGCTCAGGATCGTCGACGACGGTTATCGGAACCCTGCACGCTTCTTTCTCCGCCGTTCTTTATTATTCCCCGCGCCTCTGCCGACTCTCCCGGTCTAAGGTTCTACAAAAAATAGTGCGACCACACCCACCCCCTTCCTCTCAAGCACGTCTTCCAATCCTCTGCCGCGCTCCGCAGGCTTATCGGCAGGGCAGTGTCTCAGACTCAGAGAACCAGGTACAAAAGTATCTCCCGGAACGAAGGTTCGAAGGCTCACCTGGGTCCTGTCTAACCCAAACTTTCCCTTCCATGTGAACAGAACTCTCTTGGAGGACTTGATAGCTTGTTTTCGAGCGCAGCAATGTTCAATACAGACAGAATGACGGACAGAGTAACGAGCGGAAAGTTTTTGTGTGCTCTGCCACGCTGCTTGCATTTATACCACGCGGCCAGCGAGCCCCATCCCTGTCACGCGTTCGTCACACATGGTCACATCCCTGGGTGACAATGTCACACGACCCTGCAGTTCCCGACGATCCTCCTGGTGGACAGTTCGACGTCCCAAGAGTGCTCAACCTCTTGTATACTGCGTCCGAAGTATCCTCGCCATCTATCTTCTGTACATAGTGGCTGGGAACTTAGGGACCTAGCGAATGCCCTAGCCGCGGTGTATCAACTCGCCGAGTCCGATGAATGTCGGACACCAGGTCCGCATCCCCTTTTCAACGCATTCGCCATCTCATCTCGCCGCTCCCTTTCGAAGCTTGTCTTTTACGAATCCTATACTGGCGTTAGATGATTCCGGGCAAGGCTCGCTGACCAATCGTCTCAGCCAACCCGGTCTAATCTTGTCCCACTATCCTGCTCGTCTGGACCAGAGTCGTCGGCCTTTGACATATTAATAACCCTTAGTGGTTATAGCCTCAGAACGACCACCTGTTTTCCCTCGTTGTTCCCTGCCACCACTCAAATGACCACCTGCACATTTTCGCTCGTCGCAGTCGTCCACCCTAAACGCTACATAAAGCCTTCACCCAATTGTAATCGTGACCGCCACATCACGAACCAAGATATTCTCCTTGTTTGAAGCGTCATGTTATTGGTCTACGACGGGCTTTTGTCACAAATCGTTTTTAACAACTCCCGGAATCCAGGGCTCCCGTTGCCAGGTTGCGGTCGACTCTCCACATCTGGCTCCACACCACCACATCCATCTAAATTGACAATTGATGACGACTCGTGTACCCAAAACGTAGTTTATACAAGGCTGTACGCAGCACATCCCCTCACATCCCTCGAATTCCCGGCTTGATGCGCAGCAGTGGGCGAGTCTTTTTCCACCCAGCCCCCCCGGACGTTTGCGCCAGATTTATTTCATTTATTGTTCGCGGTCGGTATCAAAGTCATCTCCTATGACGGCGTTCAGGACAATTTATCCATGGTTATCAAATTCGGAATTTTCTCTACCCAGTCTCCATGCGACGCGAATAGAGGCTTGGGCGTAAAAATGGTAGGTGATAATAGGCTTGTGCGTATGCATCGTATGGTGGGTGCAATGATTTGACCAGTCCACTCGTATGCCAAGGCGTTGTGTACTTGATCATACTGCTGACTTTGCAAGCCGATGGTCCGGGGACTCATCATCCGGCGCTTTCGGTTTGCGCACCCTTTGACTCTCACCTTTCGTATCATGATGACCACTCGGCCCTCAACTTAGTTATGACAACCAAGACTGCCCTCAGGCCCGCCCCAATCGCAACTTTGTTCCGATAAACACGGCGGGGAGCTTCTGAACGTGGCTTTATGGAATTATTCGGAGAAGCTGACCAAGGAATCGCATGATCAGCTGTAAGGCAGAAAAGGATGTGTTCAACGAATGCTACGACCGTTTCGAAACGAGGGCTAGCCTATACAGGACGAAGAAGCGCAAGGGGGTCTGTAACTGAATTTTGCTACTGGTGTCAATAACTGATCCAGCGAACAAAAACATTAGATACGCTCCGAGGTCCATATCAATCGCTCAACACCTTATTGGCTGACACTTTGTTGCACTGGACATTATGTCACAGTGTTTCGTACTGTGGGCACAGAAGACCGAGTCCGTTTCTATTCGTTTATTGTAGTAGAAACCGATTTAAGCTACGATTATTAGTGTTGCAGTTTTCTACAGGGCTGGATCACATTTTGTATGAATTTTGTACGTGGTTCTATTGAGGATCTACCATGAGTGGTGCATCAGATATTCACGGTAAATCACCGTGTGGAAATGCCGCGCATGGGAAAGAGAGCTCCCTCTTTGCACATGTTTAAAAGTTCACAGTAAATATAAAAATTAATAGCAAGTCACTTGGTATCACGCGATATAGCAAACGATGTCAAAAACAAAAGAGTTGGTTCAAGCCGGGATCGAACCGGCGGCCGCTTGTGTGTAAGACAAGAGTGATAACCACTACACCATTGAACCCTACAATTTGGGCTGCCCCACGTGGATATCATAAAATAACAGAAGGGCATGATCCGTTTGACCTCATCTTTCTTCTTCTTCTCCAATTTACAGGTTGATCCGCTACAGAAATAAGGAGATCCAGCAATTTCAATCCTGCCAACGCATCCGTCATGACGCCAATATATCATCCCTCGCATGACCCTCGAAACTGAACGCGCTCATAAATAAAAGCTCTGCAGGGCCGAGAACATGTTCACATGGTACGCCGGGCGGGCTGGGTCTTGCGCTTCAGAGGAGACGACCCCGCCACTGAACTGATTAAGAACAACCCGTCTATCGATTATGTGACGTGCATCTACCATTGTCACACAAGATGCCACGTCTGTCTGACCATATGACCCGTTAATGCGCACGTCGAAGCTGTGGCCCCGGGGGTGGTGGGTGAGTCTCAGCATATACTACTCCGTGCACGTACCCTTTTTTCACTTGACGACACGTGTAGGAAAAGTTGCCCGCAAAAGGGGCGTCGCGTCGTATCCCTGATACGCCGCCGGCCGGTGTGCTCACACTGGATGTGTGTACCTGCCGTCGCGAACGATTGATGAGTACGACGCGCTTCGAGGACACCAGGGGGCGTGCTGATATTAAGAACCTCTTAAGCGGCGCAACGGAGCCCGCCGCTACCCTCTCTGGGTTTTGTACCCTACAACTAGCCGGCAACGCCTCCGGGGGAGGGGGAAGTGGGGCTCTTAGTAGTCAATATACCCGCGGCTGACCTACTAGATGCTGCTGAGTAGGTCCCACAACCATCGGCGTCGCACCATACACATGTTGACTTGTTCTCGGTGTGTGCGTGTGTTTTACAAGAACACAGGTGATACAAGAAATGGGGATTCAACGTCGCCACTCCCAAGTTTTCAGTTCTTGGGCACGCGGATCGCCACGAGCAGCACGTTGACGACCTAGTGTGTGGTATATCCATGGGGTCAAACACACGAACGATCCAGGGGAGGAGGATACGCACGATAGTGACCGTCCCAGCGATCCAAAACGCCTTTCCGAATGGCATGGGCTGGAACCGAAACATCAAAGCGAAGCATATACCGCCCAAGTTGCCCATCGCACCTACGATCCCGGTCTACCCGAATTTGTATCCGATTAATCAACCGAATTTTTTTTACAAAAGAGAGGGTGGGGGGGACGGACCGTGAATCCGTTCGAGCGCGGGTTGCAATGCGGCACGAGCGAGAACACCGCGCCGTTCCCGATCTCGTCCACCATGGCCAAGAGGACCATGAGCACGATCACGACCGACACTGCCGGGAGTCCCAACGCCAAAAAAAAAAAGCTTGAGAAGATGCCCACCGGCGGGGGGAACGTGACTCACAGTCTGGGTGTGCGCGAGTGTCGATGTAGAGGCCGAGGGCGATGGCCATGAGGCCCTGGAGGATGCCTGTGAGGAGGACGAGGGATTTCTTGGCGCGGACGCCGTGGTAGCGGTATACGGCGTCCCCGAGGTACCCGCCTGATGGGAAGTGGGTATCGTCAATATGTGGGTAAGCAGGGGATACATATCAGAGGAGGTAGACGGACCGACTGGACGGGCGAATATGTTGAGGAGGCCGTATACACTCGCGATCTGGTCCACCGTCCCCTCAGTGTCTGGTTGCTGGCAGGGAAAGAAAGGGGGAACGCACGTATCCGGCCTTTGTCTGCCCGAACGTCGGGCTGCTGTAGAGCGCAAAGAGGATGTTGGAGAGGTTGGCGTCCATGGCGAGTTCGAATCCAAACGTGACTGGAAAGCGAAGGTGTCAATGCGCGAGGAAAGAGAGGGAAGGACGGACTGGTGTATGCCAGGGCGGGTAACCACGTCATTGGGTTCGTTAGCACTTCTGTCATGGTCTCTTGAGCCAGGCGTGTGTTGTCATCGTCGAGTTGTTGCACCTCTACCTCGCTTTCCTTTTTGGCCTCGTCGGACTCGGTGAGAGCCACCTGGGGGGGCGGCGGCAAGTGACGGTTGGCCCATTTACCATTGGGATGGTCGGTGCCAAAGACGATGGTCAGGACTGCGACGAAGATGAGGCTAGGCAGGGGCACGATGGGGAACGCCGCTGGATAAAGGAGTGAGGATGGGGAGTGGGAGAAAGGCCAAAAAGCACGGACCTCTCCAGGCTTTAGCGACGGAGAGACCGTCTGTTCTCAAGCGGTCGTACAAGGCCAGCATGATGATGAAGGTGAAGCCGCCGCCTACGTTGCCCCATCCTGCGACGAGGGCGTTGGCGCGGCCGACGATGGGGATGTCGTAGAATGCGGTGGTCCATGCCTGGCAGGGAACAAAGGTGGCGCCGAGGATGCCTGTAGACGTGTCAGCGACGGGGACTATGATTAATGATGGTGTATGAATAGATACCGATGAAGAAGCGGATGATGTAGAGGCCTGATGGAGTTGTGACGGTGGCGGCGAGGGCGGAGGGTATGGCGCCGACGAGGAGGATGGATGCCATGGTGAGGCGGGGACCGAAGCCTGTTTTGCGGGTGAGTATTGCTGTGGTTGATAGTGTTAGAGACGTACGGTCTACGAGGGGGCCTATGATGATGCGGAGGAGGAGGGTTGCGGAGAGGGAGACGATGTTGGAGTCACCGATCTGGATTTGGGAGAGGTGGAGGTCTGATTTGACAGCCTGCGGGATGAGGGGGGAGAAGGCAAACCAGGAGAGGCTATGTGAGAGTGAGTGTGTGCTGTGGAGGAGGGGGAGGAGGACGTACAACGCGACCCAGAAGCCGAGCCATGAGCTGTGTGTGGGTGAGAATGATTGTTTGTGTGGGAGATCTAGGAACGTACAGATGAAAGTTGCGAGCATACTGGCTGCCGAGGTTGAGTATCGGCAGCGTAGTGCATTTCCCGTTGGCAGGGTTGATGACGGTAAACATGTTGCGTGATTAGACGCCCATAACCATGTCTTCCTCGTCCTCGATCCTGCCACAACCGTTTTACCCTGTTTCTCTGCGTAACTCCGTGCAAGAAAGGGAGGAGTCGCTCCCCGATGCATTCCCAACCGTGCCAACATACAGAATTCCTGATGCCATCTTTGTGCCCACCGTGAGTCCATTCATATCAATAAATCTTCATATCTGTTCATCCCACCCCACACAGGACACAGATCCCGATAGATGGGTCCCCCGCGACCAGAGTCTCATTCCCCTCACCGGTAAACACCCCTTCAACTGCGAACCACCGCTCACAGTTCTTTTCAACGCAGCAAGTCCCCTTTCCCTCTCCTCAGCCCCCTCCATTCACCCGTCTTGCATCCATAGGGCTTCATCACCCCTGCCCACCTCCATTTCGTCAGGAGCCATGGTGCGGTCCCACAATGTCCTCCTCTCCCTTCTTCATACGAGACCTGGCAAATACAGGTCCACGGACGCGTAGCCCATCCAAAGACGTTCACCGTCCGCAACCTCGCAGAGACCTTCCAGGTCGTGACCCTGCCCGTGACCATGGTGTGTGCGGGGAACAGACGCAAGGAGCAGAACGTGGCGAGGAAGAGTCTGGGCTTCAGCTGGGGCAGTGCAGGGCGTAAGCACACACCCATCTTTCTTCACAACCCCACTGACCTATCCAGTTTCAACCGCCCTTTGGACCGGTGTCTACCTCTCGGACATTCTCGCACACGTCCGTCCTCTCAAATCATGCGGCGCGCGACACGTCATATTCGAGGGCGCGGATCAGCTGCCCAAGGGACCGTACGGGACTAGCCAGAAATTGAGTTGGGCAGAGGACAAGGCAAAGGGGATGTTGATCGGTGAGCTTCCTTCTCTTCTTCTTTGCCCAACTTGACCTTTTCCCTCGTTAGCTTGGGCAATGAATGGACTGCCCCTCGAGCCGGACCATGGGTTTCCTGTGCGGCTCATCGTGCCTGGCCAGATTGGCGGTCGCATGGTCAAGGTCAGTACCATGCTTGATTTCCGAGACCACCTTTTCTTAAAATGTCACAGTGGTTGACGAGGATACAAGTCTCGGACGTCGAGAGCCATCACTACGTGAGCCAACCAGTGTGGAAACATGCAAATGCTGACCCTTGGGAACTACGCGGATAGTTGCATTATTGGGGTGCGTGCTAGCACGGCGGGCCCTAGTTGTGGACTGACGCCATGGCTGGTAGATAATAAAGTCCTCCCGATGCAGCTCACGCCAGAGCGCGCGCGAGACGAGCCAAAGTGGTGGTACGATCCCAGGTACGCTGTATTCTTCCTCTTCCTGCCTCAATCCCCCTGGTGTCCTCATATCCTCATATCAACTCAGGTATATCATAACGTGAGCTTTCCAAACCGAATGATCAGAGATGGGATTCCCTCACTCATGGTGGATCAGCGAGTTGAACGTGAACAGGTACGTCCGACGATGGACCGGTCGCTCCCCTTACCGATGCCACACGTCTAGTGCTATCGCACAACCAGCACACGGAGATACTCTTACGGTCTCCGCGTCCGACCTCTCAGGCTCAGCCTCCCCGCCCGGAGACCCGGCACCCAGCCAAGCGTGCTATCCTGTGAGAGGATATGCGTACGCAGGCGGCGGACGAAGGATCACGCGTGTAGAGCTCTCGTTGGACGACGGGAGGAACTGGGAGCTAGCTGATGTGTACGTCCCCGCTGCACTTTTTCTTGTTGTTGACGCAACGAGGGCTGATGCGGAAACCCCACACGCACACACTGTAGTGAGTATCCAGAGGACCAGTTTAGGAGTATGAGCTTTCGCCATCCTGTCTATGGGTTGTTTGATCTGACCGAACGGGATACTTGTTTGTACGTCCTCTGATTCTCAAGCTCCGATGACTGATCGTATTTGAGGGTTTAACCGTCTTCATTCATGCGATGCTTAGCTGTTGGTGCTTCTGGACTGTCCGCGTTCCTGTCGCAGCGATAGCAAGTGCGGGATCGTTGACCGTCCGAGCTATGGACGAGAGCATGAATACTCAGCCTAGGGACATGTAAGTCCCCCCTTCCCTCGCTATCTCTCTCTCATAATCTATTCGGCGGCACAAAGGTACCTCAACGCGACTGGTATGATGAATAACTGGTAAAGCGCCAACTCTCTGGGCAGTGAGAGATTAAACGTGGAGCTGACCACTGGCATGTGTGGACACGGACGTTGCTGCTGCTCTTCAGGTGGTTCCGAATTGCGATTCGCAAGACCGACGACCCGACGTCTCTCGATGGGGCGTTGCAGCTCACGTTTGAACATCCGGCGCCGGTGGACCCGCAGAGTGGCAAAGGCTGGATGGAGCGAATGAATTCGGAAGGGAAAGATATCCTCGAGCCTGTGTTCTCCTCCTTTGACAGCGTTGGAGCGGAGTCACGTACTGCCGTCGATGCGAACTTGGATGGTACGGAGATCGCGAACGGGTCTGAGGAGATGTGTACGATGACCAAAGCGGGTGTGGATCGGAAGATGACTCTGGAGGAGCTGAGGGCGCAGCTCAAGGACAAGCCATGGGTAGTACCCCATTTATTTATTTATTTATTTACTGTGGCTGATTGTTTATTTCTATTTTTATTTTTCGTTATTGACAAGTTTGTCGTCCATGGGCAAGTCTATGACGCAACGGGCTATCTCAAAGACCATCCTGGCGGTGCGGATTCTATCCTACTCGTCGCTGGGGAAGATGCGACGGACGATTTTAAGGCCATCCATTCTGCCGACGCCAGAAAGAAACTTGCCGAGGTGCGTCCTTCCCCCTCACTGGCACTGGCCCTTCTTTTTCTTTGTTTTTCTTGTTGTTTCCCCTCCCCAACTGAAAGGCCCTATTCGTGTTCCAGTTCCATATCGGCACTCTGGTCGACTCGCTCGACGGGGACGCCTTACACGTTGCACCGACGGCGGCGGCGGCTGCTGCTCCTCCGGGGCTCGACACCGCGGACACACCGTTCCTCAACCCCAAAGTCTGGAAACCCGCGACGCTGACGTCTATCGAGCGCATCAACCACGACTCCATCGTCTACCGCATCGCCCTGCCCCTGCCGGACCAGCCACTAGGTCTTCCCGTCGGCCAGCACGTGTACGTCCGGTTGCGGCGGAAGGATACGGGGGAGCTCGTGCAAAGGGCGTATACCCCCGTGTCGCCGGAGAACACGAAAGGATCTGTGGATTTCCTTGTCAAGTGCGTACCCTCGGCTTCTCTTTCTTTCTTTCTTTCTTTCTTTCTTTCTTTCTTCAAACTGTCAGTATTGACGCGTGGTGCGGGGAAATCCATTTTCTTCTTAAACAAAAAAAAGGTTGTACCTGCCGGCGGAGAAATGGCCTTTGGGCGGTAAGATGTCCGTCGGGTTGGATCAGCTTGAGGTGGGAGATACGCTGGATATCAAGGGTCCTTTGGGCTCGTTTGTGTGGAAGGGTGCGGGTCTAGCGGTCTGGAGAGGCGAGTCTAGGAAAGTGACAGATATCGGTTTAGTCTGCGGAGGAAGCGGTACGAGGATGCCGTCTGTTTTTGTTCTATCATCCACCAATAAAGCTCAAAACCGGTTTCCTTTTTCGCCCTTTAGGTATCACGCCGATTCTCCAAGTGCTCCGGAGCGTGTTGTACGACGCCTCCGACGCCACCACCCGTCTGTGGCTCGTCTCTGCTAACAAAACCGAAGCAGACATCCTGTGCCGAGCTGAACTCGATCGATTCTTGCAATCGCACGGCGCCTCTGGCCGCTTCCACCTCCACTACACCCTGAGTGCTACTCCCCCGCCGGACGGCTGGTGTTATTCAAAGGGCCGGGTCTCTGAGGAGATGTTGAGGGAGCATCTTCCTGTGCCGGGAGAAGGGAGGATGGTGCTGGCCTGTGGACCCCAAGCGATGATGGAGGATAGCGTGATAAAGGTGTTGAAGAAGTGCGGTTGGGATGTAGAGAACGATCTCGTTATTTTCTAATATTCTTTGTTTCCTCTTCTCCTTCAAACTCCACTGAGCGTCACCTCCGTCGATCGGAGCTGGCGACGGTGCCTTTACCTTGGCCTTTACCTTGTTGGAAATCTATTTAGCCAGTCACCGTGCAGGATATGGTGCGCACTCGGCTGTCTTTCTTTGAAGACCTCGTACCAGCCCTGTAGTATTCGTATGTCAGGATCACCGTATGCATATCTTTCCTTCCCCGATCACGCAGAAATAATATACATGCCACCGGAGAGAAAATCAACTTCACGATTCCCGAAACTAGAAGTACTAAACCACTAAACGGTGGAGCACCAATGCGTATGACATGGTGCCCCTCGCATGCAGTCCGTAAAAAGCGCACTTGCAAATGTTGAAAATATATCCAGTTGAAAGCGTCAGTATCAGCAGCGGTTGACGGACCTAGATCTCAGACTGTCCTTTTTTGTTCTTGTTCGTAACTCGACTGCGAAACCTGCTGCGAGAGGATCGTGCGAGAAAGACGCCATGTCTTCGATATCGGCCCCACCGTCCAGCAATGCTAATTCCAGGTCAACGGGTGCACCTGAATTGCCTGGCACAACGCAGGGCGTAAACCGGACATGGGTCGCAACTGACATGGAATCCATCGGGATGGACGATGCATCAGAGAGATACGCTTCGCGAAGCCCGAGCATCAGGCGCGATAGGCAGATGGAGACGATTCTGCTCAAATATTCAGTCACTTTTATAATCAAGTGGATCATAGTATGGCTCCGACGAAAACTTACGCGTCTGTTAGAACCGCGGTATTGGAGAGCTAGTGACCACAGTTGAGAAGTTGACTGTATTGATATATTTTATAAGATCATACCTGAGGGATCGAAGGTAATATTGCTAGTATGCTTGATAGTCTGCGAAGTAGCGTGAGAGTTTCCCCGACTAGAATGGTCGCCACTGGCATGAGCCTTACACAAAGTAAACTGTTCCTAAAAGGCCATAAGTTAGATATGTATACAGTATTGCTATCGAGGATCATACCATCGCGGAGAAGAAGCCCCGACCACGGTGTACTCATATTCTCTCGGGAGAGGGCCTTCCTCACATTTGCAGTCTTTATCCACGTCAGGACTAGGACCATCAGCTCAGTCGCCACAGAGAACCACATTTCTATGGGATCTAGATGAGAATTTGATTAGTAGGATTATCATAAATGGGGATCTTCCTCGGTCTCGGAGCCGCTATATCTTCTACTCATCATGCGTACATCAGCTACGGGGCACAATCATAAGAACGGTTTTATACCCACAACAGCAGACTGGCTTCATCCGGCTTGTTGAATTCGAGGTATACAAAACATCCGGTGAAGGGCGGAAGAGCGGGTACGAAAACCTGTTTCGATTCATAATACTAGACAAAATAAGTAATGTCAGTGGAGAGTTGAAATGACAGGCTAGAAAGACGACTTGCTGCAGTCACGCAAGGATTTACTAAACCTAAGCACAGTATCACTGATGCCAGCTTGTAGTTCTTGTTCCAGAGCGCGTAGATGCGGAGGAAAGACAGGACTGAAGATGGTTTCAGGCTGAGGCTTGAAACATTGACATCCGAGAAAAAGTTGGCAATACCTGCAAGGACAAAATACACAACGAGTGATACTACATTGTCAATTTGCCACATGGCATTGCATCTGATAGAAAAAGGCGTTGAAGTAGTGTTGGCTGACTCGTTGACGATGATTCTGATTAATACAACATCTGTGAAAACGACCAAGTTCAGGAACAGGAAGACCCAAAAGATGCCACCCACTTTGCCAGAGATATTTTCGGAAACGTTCTCCCAAGAGACCAGCTGAACCATGAGCACTGCTCTGTCTAACAATGTGCAGTACCGATTGAGTATGAAAAGCACAGTAACGCCTGAAAATCTGCGCTTCCATATGCAACGTACTTCGTAGGAGAAGGTGATGGCATAATCGAAGAAGATGAGAGCTGAAGACATGATTCAATTTTCTGTGGCGTCACCCAACTTGCCAGCTTCGCGCACCTGTGGCGGCAACATTAATGCTAACGTTTGCTCTCCTAGAAATATCCCCAAAAATACAAGGAGTAGGTGCGTTATACAATGGATGATAGTCATATCTATACGCACCAGTCGCCCAAGTCTTGAAGCGGTAGTAAACGTGAGTAGGCCATGGGCTTTTTCTATGGACACCAGAAATATTAGTACGGAGTGGGTAAAGATGAGAGTATTGAGTTGAAGGTGTCCGTATATCAACTAAACGATACGTTTCTGAGCTGGCAGATCTCGCACAGCACCATTTGACTGATAAAAGATAAGGTTAAGTATAGCAACCCGCTTGCCACGGACTCCATGCAAGCTGATAGTCGCGTATGATTAGTACATTCGAAGGGATACTACCTCAGGCTGTTGTGCGCCGCTGTCGGTGGAGGTTCCCTGAGTCTTTGTATGGGGAACTATGTGAGAGAGATTTTGTAAGAGAGATTTCGGCAGTTTCTTTTGTGGGAGCATGCAATGAAGGTACGATACGCGATTCAACAGAATATTGTCCCTGATCCGCCAAACTACCTATATGACATGCATGACAGGCGGTGCAATGCACGTATCAACGGCGACAGAAGATACCGAACCTATATTTGAAAGTATTTTGTAATATATTCAGTTATAAAACAGAGTATACTTACAATTAGTTGTGGGTGCATCGTCCCCGGGCTAGCGGCGTCAACAATTAACCATGTTTTACACCGTGCATGAATGTAGGGCTACAGATGAAGTGCTGAGGAGCGAAGCTTGATGTACATTATCTTGATGGAGATCGATAGAATGCTGAATACATCGCAATACTATCGAGTGAATTTGCGAGTCCGATCGCGAAGAGGGGCAGGATGGCGATGATGTTACACCTCGGACTTTCTGAACTTTATTCACAGCAGCTCCTGAGAGCATAGTCAATTGAGCACCCGGTTTCTCCTACTAGTATCCAAACATGAAGATGGGGCCTCAGAATAAGCTTCTTCGAGATGACAGTTGCAGCCACGCTCGCAAATTCGGGTCGTCACCAGCGAGTCCGACGAACAGCCCCTCTTCTGTCTCTTGGTCAATATCCTCGGAATCATCAAATAACATCGTGGAAAGACCAAACCGTGAAACTCTGAGGAGCGGACGTGGTAAATGTTTAAATGATGAAGAAAGTCTAAGAGGGGCGATGTTAGGATGTGGTTCATTTAAGGTTGTGATTGTCATCAAAGACCAGATAAAGGCAGTCTCAGAGCTCAAGGACTCACCAGGCTACATCCTCTCAAGCACCTACGCATTCGAATTTTTCAGAAACCACGGAATAGATTTAGAGCTGCACGAATTTACCAAATTTCCCATGATTCAAGTTGATGCGCCGAAATCATAAACGCCTGGAAGACTACGCTTACTGCGCGCAGGAGGTACCATGTGGTCTGGTCTCATGCGGTGAGTCCAAAGCGTCTCAAGCATGACTTAAAACCACTAGTACACCGCTGATTTGAGCTTAGGTCGACTTTGCGCTTTCATGATGACGCCGAAGGTCGATACTCTTCTTCCACTACCTAAAGTCTACTACAACTCGCAAGCTGCTGTCCCTCCGCGTATACCACCTAGAGGGACGTTTACTCGGACTATATTACTCGGGTTGGGTGCTGTATACCTGACAGGAATCGCGTTGGTTTGCGCGGGCCTGTTTTCTTCAATACCAACTACTCTCGATCTTGGTCGATTTTACCGGAATGTCAGCACACACGAAGATCTCTGCATAGGGCTATATGGAAAGGCAGTATCACACTCTGGCTATATAGGGTTGGAGACTGATTCAGATGAGAACCCGAAGCGATCATTTTTCTGGTGAGCGCAAATATCTTGCCAACTACGTACTGCACATTGACACCAACATTCTCAGGCTGTTTGAGGCACAGGGAAACCGTTCTGAAGATGCGCCAGTGATGTTCGTCGCGTCGATTTCGTCATTAATACGTCCATCAACTTACGGTGTTCAGACTGACTTTCGGCGGCGGTCCTGGAACTAGTGGAATGACAAATCCCATGATTGGACGTAAGTCTTGCCAAATTCAGCTAGATACACCTGGATTGAATTAACACAACCATCAGAGTCCCACTGTGCCATTACCGCTGATGGGCCTATCCCTAACCCGAACGCATGGACAGAACACTATAATCTTCTTGCTCTGGACCATGTAAATCAGATGATTTTCTTCAAATATCGTGTCTCTCAACTTAAACTTCATTTAAGCCTATTGGAGTAGGATTCTCATACGGAACAAGAGTCAACAACTCTCGAGCTGCCGCACACGACGTATATGATTTCCTACAAAAATTCTATATTCTTTTCCCTCAGCTAGCGAAGTATATTCTCGTCTCATGCAGCTGCCAAGACATTTTCCTGACGACGGGTGTTTAGGAACAATCTTGTGCTCGCTAGTGGATCGTATGGCGGTGTACGTGCTTACATCCCACCTATATTTATGCCTATTTCTGACTGGAGAGGCCACTTCTCAGACCTACATTCCTCATATCGCAACTGTGATACACGAGGAGAACCTGGCGCTCGCTTCTGGTAAGGGAAATCCAGGCGCAATTCATATCAAGTTGGAATCCATGATGGTTAGCAACCCCTACTCAGTACGTCATTTTCGGCACTGTGATGTGTCTTGAATGGCTGTTACATACTGACTCCGTACCAGGACAGTCTGGCGCACTATCGATGGGCTCTACAACAGCGCTGTTATTATACAGACCTGTATAATGCGACTACCTGCGAACATTTCTTCTCCGTACTTCCGTTCTGTCTCGAAGCTGTACAGTTTGCATATGAGAATCCCACCCTTGAAAATCGCGTCAACGCAGGGAAGTTGTGCCACAAGACGGAGCTCAGACAATTGCAGGGCAGGTCCTACGAAAATGTCAATCAACGTGTACGTTTAACATACACCTTTAAACCATCATAGAGTGTGATTTGATACACACTGACTTGCAACTGTGCTAGTGTGACGGTACATACGAAGGTTGTGTCCCCCAGTCCGTATGGATGTCAAAATTCTTCAACAGCACGTCCACAAGGCAGGCCCTCGGAATACCCGACCATGTCTTTTTTAGTGCCTTAAATATGGAGGTGAACAAGGAGTTTGAACAGGAGGGTGATCGGTATGTTTTTGTTTTGTTTTATTTCTATGTAAACACTCGGAAGGAGACAGACTGATGCTCCAAATATTTACAGACTGCGACCTACGTATCTATTATATGAGCCTTTGCTTAAGGCTGGTTATCGACTTCTCCGTAATTTACTCTGCTCTTTTTCACAACTATGGAAACTGAGTACCGTTTGTTGTTGTATTCTTACAGATTACGTCGGCAAATTAGATGCTAATTGTGCATGGCCTGGAATTATCTCCTTTGTGAGTCTTGAGTCTTGAGTCTTGATCTGTCCCGCTTGGTGGAAATCTTTGACTCACTATATCACACTTATAGTTGAAGCTACTCCACACACCTTTCCAAGAAGACTTCATCAACACCCCTGACCTTGCATGGGGATCCGAGGACGCCACTGTCCGTGCTGTTGGTGAAGGCGCGGGTAACATGACTTACATCTTGATGGGAGGAGCTGGGCATTTCGTACGTAAATATCTACTACCCAACAATAATACGGCTATCTGACGTGCAACTTTGCAGGTTACGAAGGATCAGCCTGTTCTAGTGAAGAAGATCGTCGAGCATTGGATAGACAACCGACCTTTCGTCTAAGCCTTGCTGTTTATCGGCGCATATAAAGTGCACCTGACGGCGAACTAAGGGAATCAAAGGATGTAGAGATTCACTGAGAAGGGAGATATAAAAGAGCAGTTCACGGAGTACATCACATTGGTAGTTTTCACATCCCTGTAATATATAGTACCACATCCGGCGGGGATTATATTGAGCGCGAGCGCGATGATTTAGTACCACTAGGTAAGCCGATCTATGTGTGAGTGACGATATAATCTGAAGTTGTGGTTATAAGCAATGTCTGGATCGCTGCTATACTCGCTAGTAGGTGCTTTGAATTCAATAATCTGTGTGAAACTCGCGGCGCCGATCCTAAGTCCTGTGCACTTATCGAAATGGGATGGTAGGAATATATTGAGTCGTCAAACTCATGTCAGATCATTATAGAACGTATTTACGTGATGTAGTACATGGAATCTGCGTGAACATTCAACATTGCAAAGGCATGGCATCGAGTGTGTATGCGTAAAATAACTTGGAGGTGAAAGCGAATAAACAGCTAGGAACAGCGCAAACAAGAGCAAGAAATACATACAGTACAGGATATCAACGTTCATCCCTTGATACTGAGATAAAATGAGCGGACGAATAAGACGGAAATCAAATTCAGATAAATAGAAGTCATGGGCGCGCAGAGAGCAGTTGTCGTAATTCTTCGATACAGTCAGTACATCGAACATGCACCTCCTTTGCATTCTCAAGCAATGGCTTGATATTCTCCGGAGTCATTGCGACAGTGAACCGGTCATCATGGCTAGCATCATGATCAAGTGCTTGACTAGGATCTTGCCGTAGCTGTGCAGGCACGGATCGCACGGAATCTGAAGTAATAGCTCTGTTATCTCTAGAAGGTGGTCGCTTGGGGTTTGGACTGGGTGCGCCTGAAGCGCGTCTCTTGCCCTTGGAAAGTGACCTACGCGGTCCACTCCTTCGGATGCACTCTCCTTGCTCTGCATTTTCCTGCACATTGGATAACTTGTTGGCGCGAAGGTAGTGATGCAAAGCTTCAGGTATACCTGGGGACTGAAAACTCTCGCTGTGAGACGACAACTGTGGAACATCTCCAGCACCCCAAATGGATGACCGACTCGCATTGGCACTTCGTTTAGGGGTACCGAGGACCCCACCCTGCTGCTGCGCGTATGGTGAACGGCCTCTTCCACCCTTCAACGTAGCTGATACATCAACTTTGCTATGAGACAACCCCTCCAGATCGGACGAGGATTCAACTCTATCCCAATCCTCCTCGTCCGGGGGAACATCGGAGCCCACGTGGCTGGAGCTATTAGACCCAATGCGCTGTACACTTTCCAGAGGAAGCTCAATACCTGGTCCAGATTGAGGGCTGGACTTTGCGGTCGACGACTTGCTCTTCTGACCAAGTCGAAAGATAGAAGCGAGCGAGGGTCGACGGGGGGAAGGCCTATGATGCAGCGAAGTAGAAGTTACGTAGGGCGAATTCGGATGAGGTTCTCTCCACGACTTGATCGAATCAGGGCCGACGCTCGTCTTTGCCCTGCGACGTTGAACCACTGACTGCGAACGTTGTTCAACGGGCAGATTGAGCGAAGAATCTGTACTGATGGATATCGAAGTGGACGAGTCGGGCACAGCAGGCAGAGCTGGATTATGCGCGGAGTCCTGAGAATCAGAATAATTCTTTTTGAGAGATCGTAGCATATCCCTCAAGCCTCGCATTCCGAGCCGGCCGCTTTTACGTTTTCGGATCGGCGATATCCCCCCAGCGCCGGAGTTGGAGCCTGGATGAGAAGATTCTTCACTAGGTAGCGTCACTGTACTACTCATAGCATCCCCCCATTTCCAGTTCCTGTTAACATCCTCTTCAGGAATATCTCGTTCAGATGAGATGGCGATGGATCCGTCAGGACTACCCAACATGTCTCGCAATAGTAGTAGTTGACGTTGACTAAGGTCATGTCGTCCTGTGGACGCTCGCCAATGGCTCGAAGGGAAACTTGCTGCTGAGTGGGGACTTTGCATATCGAGCTGCGGTTTCTGCTCGTCGCCAGCAAGAGTGATAGCACGCTCTCTACTCTTTCTCGCGTCATATTGGATCGGATTAAGTGTTGAACTCGGAGACGCTGGAGATCCGGATGATTCGTTGCCTTGAGATGGACCTCCGCCACCAATCTCAATGAGTAACTCGGCGCATTCCCATGAAAGGCGATACTTCGACTCAATGGTACGAAACGAGACAGTAAGTTGCTGGTGATTCAACCCATGGCGTATTGCGCGGTCAGATATCAGTAATTGAGGGTTAGTATTGGACCTGGCGCGAGAGACAGGACGCGGAAAGCCGAAGAAGGTGGGTGAAACAGCCCGTGGCTTGATTTGCTCTGGAGGCATGATCTCGACAAGCAAGGCAAGCACCTCGCTGACCAGCGTGCTATACGTAAATTGCAAGTCTTTCAACTCTGATAAATATATGGTCAATGCCGAGCTGGTAAAGAATCCAAACTACTCACGGTCAACGCTAGAAGCAAACTCTCGCACCATACCCAGATCCCGCCGCAGTCCCACTTGAGCCTGACTGATCCTGGCAGGAATCTTGAGATCACCTAAAGAGTTCCGGCGTGGGGGCGTTACAGTAGATTGCTCTCGGTCCTTTGGGGGATGTGTGGAACGGCCTAGGGAAGCGGCCTGAGGGGATGTCGACGGCTTCATGCGAGTGGGAGACGGAGACGGAGAAACAGCGAGAGTATCTAGCAGATTGTGGGAAGATACTAAAGGCAGAGTTTGTGAAGAATGCAACGTAGAGGTAGGGGTGGTGTGACCTATTAAGAGAGAGTCGATTCCCAAAGCAGAAGACTCCGGTATGGGCTCTGAATAGGATAGTGAGAGACCGCTGGGACCACAGGTCTGGGGAGGAGACGGTGGCTGGAGCTCTATTGGAGGAAGGAGAGCACGATCAACAGATGGGCGGGATTTTATGCGTGACTGTGGACGGGGTGTAGCATCGTCCGTACGATCTGGTGGAAATATCGGGATAGCAGTGTCCGTAGTCGACGTACTTGGGCGGCCGGACTCACCGCGATCCGGAGTTTGCCCAGCAATATTACTTTGAGATCGCTTATGTTTGCCAGCAAGGCTAATCCTCCTTAATCCACTAGTAAAACTTCTACTTCCGCTTTCATGATCCAAGCTACTGCGCCCTTGAGCTTCATGCGTCTGTTTCACTGACATCTTCCTATCCCGCCGCTTACTGCTCAATTCCTCTACACTAGCTGATGCTGAGCGCGCTACCGACGACGATCGACTGCTTGATGTTTCACGCCCGCGTGCTTGACCATAGCTTGCATGTCGAGAGGCATGAGGGCGAGACTGAGCACGCGAAGACGAAACTTGCATGGACGTCGGTCTCCTGGGCTCCCCAAACAAAAAGGCAGCAGGTGAGTCACTCTCCCCGGAGCAGCCTCCGTCCGTCGCCCCACTGGCAGACTCCCTTCTCTTGTCGTCGCTGATTCCATTCTTCTGTCGTCTCCTTTTAGAGGGGGTATCTTGCTCGATGCCAACGAAAGACAAGATACGATCGACACTCTTCTCGTGTCTAAGCGGCATGGCGGACTGTTGACTTGGTGGCGAGCCTGACGCCGACCCAGGGGCGCCACCGTGACGAAAAAACCAGCCTGTCTTTGATGATGTGGAAGGAGGCGAGGGAATTGCCATAGATTGGGGCCGCGGCTGGGTAGCTCGTTCGCGTTCCTGAGCCATTACCTCAGAGGGGCCCGTACTTGCACGTTTCTTGCGGCTCGCCCCCCACTTCTTGCCCACAGACCCAATACGCGAGACAAGCGAGCTTTTCCCCGCACTCATGGGCGTAGACTCGGGTTGGACATCACTTGGAGGGGTACCGCTGGCAGCCAGCATCGGTTGTAACTGATCCGGCGTTAAAGGGCGTAGGGGCACATCTATCCGGTCATCCATTTCATAAATATTGTCCTCTACACGTGGCGGACGCGACTTCTTCCGCAGCCGCCGGCGTTCGCGTGCATGATGAATTGGAGGACTAGGTGGAAGTGCCCCTAGAGAACTACCGGATAACGTGGGACGCAACGCAAGATGTGTCCGCGACGAGTAAGAGTAGGCCGCTATAGATTCGCGTCCGGATACCGGCACGGAGAACACAGACGCGGTCGGTGAACGCGGAAACGGCGCTGGATCCATATGGGAGGACATGAATGAGGACGGGATTGGCGGTACTGGAGGCGGAGGCGTCTCATTTGGGAGCACTCTAGGCAAGGCAGCTCGCCGCGACCTCGATGTGACTGTTCGGTCATCCTCTCGGTCTGCAAATCCAAGCTCCTCATCCGAGGATGACGAAGAATCCCAATGTGTACCTTTGCCTGCTGAAGATGCTGGGTTACCTTCCTCGAAGTCGTCGTCCCAATTCTCTGGGCCAGGCATGGAGGGTCGACGGCGCGAGCGACGCGAACGAGGTGAAGAGCCTGTAGCATGTCTACGTAGAGGAGAATCCGCACCATCTTGATAATCATCGTCCCAGTTCTCCGTCTCTATAGCATGTGTGCGCTTGGAAGGAGTAGACGGGCCAGGCTCAGCCCAATGTTGGAGTGAAGTAGAAGCGTTGCTAAGCGTGTTCTTCTTGTCTTTGAATAGCGGAGAAGATGGCTCAGTCCAGTCTTCAGTCAGGGTAGAACGACGAGTATGGGTGTTGCTACCGTGACTAGATTGGAACTCAAAGTCATCGTCCCAGTTCTCCGTTGGATCTACGGAGAAGATTCAGTCGAGAGGTCTTCGAACGGCTCGTTGGTCGTTGGTCATACCTGGTATGGACTTCGTCGTAATTACACTCATACAACGTGCAAATTGGTCTGGGTGTCGACGACGATTGCGTCGACGTTGTGTTTGTTGTAGAACTAGATGGAAGCCGACTCGAACAAGGGATTAATGCTAAGAGATTAAGGGGTTGTCTAAATGTCAAATCATTTAATATTTGGGGGTTATCATGTCGCGAGGAAATAACTATGTAAAATGTTGAAGATATTCGTAAAGCAACGCAAGCCAAGCCTCTATAGAATTCCTAGTCTCCAGCATTCATTGAAAGTTAGCGAGGACTACTCCGCATCAAGAGTCTCCAGCCTGTTAGAGTACTCATTCTTCTTTTAATCAAACTGTGAGCCAACATCCGTGGAGTTAGTCCTAGCTCAGGTAAACTCAACAACTACAAGGCAAGTGTTGGCAAACTCCTCGTCAGCATTCCAAACCTGACTTTACGTGGATTCGATTGTGTCCTCCGACATTGGACATATTAGCGTGAGAATAATCGCGACCTTACCTTCAGGCTGAGCGATTCCGAGACATTAACGGAACTCACAGGCTGTTCATAGGCTCACATCATTATGTGCTACCAGTGAGCGGCGTTATTGGGGTCACGAATAGCCTATTTTCATGCCCAGCCTCTCACTGTCGCCGCGTACTAAGTATGTATCCACGTTGAAGCGAAACTAAAATGGCGCACCTAATTCATTTCCAACCTACAGGATACACACGTCACTTTGCATCGCCGGTGTAACCTTGCCTTTGCGCATACGGCATCCTCCTGGCTTTGGGGCGTTTGCGACGGAGATAGGAGGCCAAGAGTATGTCTATCGTGAGTGACCTCAGGCTGTGGTGATATGTGGTAGAAAGTACTCCAGAGCACGGGCGGACTTCAGCGCACCCCGGACAGTCGTGTGCGTAAAGTGTTGTTTCAGGTCAGTACCACCCTCTCTAGTATGGCGGATGAACAGTGAGTATCCAAAAATTCCAATGCGTATAGCTTGGCTGATATATCAAGTAGGGCTCGCTTTCGCATCGCTTCACCCTCGCCTGCGCAGATATGTTCGATGCAAAATTCATCACGTACCTGGGTCCTGTCAAACCATATCCGGCTGTCCATGTGACAGCCTGTACCCCAATCTCCTTTTGGATCGCGATGGAGCGGTTAACTGCTGTTGCCCATTCTATGGTGAGCGGTCAGATCAGCCCTAAGTTTGTTTCACTCCATCGCGCTTCGACAGTAGCATTTCGTTCAGCTTGAATGAGCTAACGCGGCCCGTCAGCGCCCCGGATTCCATCTCGAGATGCCTGCACAACCACAGGCAACAGCATCCACTCGCTTCCAGTAAAAATGCCTTTCTGTAGGCGAGTAGAACGGCTACAAAGTTATCGTTCCCAAGCGAGATTGCTATTTTAGCAGAAGGATTATGGTGCTTTCCTCATTACTTCTGGCCTAGGTTATTCTCCGCTAAATGTGCGTCGTCAGCAACAGCTCAATTTACCAGGGTTCAACCGTGTTCAACTACTGTCAAAGAAGCGAGGAATAATTTCTCGAATTGATCATAGGACAAGGACCTTTCGCGTGGCTGATCATATTTTCCGCACCGGCTCCCAGCCTTGTTGCGCCCCGTTGCGCCCCACCATTTGTAAGGCGAAATGGCCTATAGGTGAAGTGTGGTTGTCCAGGACTGTCTGAGTCCGTTTGTAATATTCTCGAAGGCTTGGGCATTGTTTTCCTTCTTCCAGGGCCGGCCGGGACGCGACGAGGTTGTTATTGGCCATCCTGGGCGTAGCCTACACTACGTTCCACCTTCAGGGGCTCGCGGGTGTACCAGATCGGCAACAGAGGGATCTTCGGCTGTAACTGCGGACCCTAAGGCAATGGTGCTATCAATAAAGGCGAAGCTTGTAGCTCTAACGGTGTAGTTATCAACTGACACTGTTTGTTTGGCAGAAACTGTAACTCTGATTGTCAAAATCTCGATGGGGAACACTTCTACCAGCGACGACGACATTTTATATTCTGGGGTTTACTCGGATATTTTGTTCGAGGTTTCAAGTGCGGGATTTACAGGTGCGTAATAGACCGAAGTTCAGAAGCTTGAGTATCACCAAGGAAGTAGCAGAGTCTTCGGTCGGTCCTGTTGAAGACGATAGTAGATAACACATCGCACCCACAGACCGTTACCAAGCTGCGACATTTTGTCCTACAATTTCCATGTATACAAGCCCAGCATAGCAGCTGTCTGATAATAGCTCTCATGTCTCTGCCGTGAAGTGGAAACCAGCGTCGCAAAGATGGACATGATTTCAGGAACACAAAACCACCGGAGCGTAGCCGGGCCGGAGTACACACGAGGTGACTTAGCGCTTAGCAGCGTGACAATTTCCCCGCTTGTTCCCCACGATCTCGATCATCAAAATCTAATGAACTTTGGGTTCGCGGCCCGTGGGGAAATGGGCCATATGCGAGAGGTACAAAAGGCACCGGCGATGATTCGATCCTTCAGAGTTGTTTCTCACTCTCTCCATCTCCTCTGTTGGTCGTCTTCTTCCCATCCTTCAACATGGCACCATTGAGCCGCTTCCAGAATATCAGAGTCTACTGTGAGTACCCTTTGACCGTGTTCCAGCCACCATCGCACTGACTCGCCGCTAAAGGGCTGGCGTTTATTGTTTACTGGGGTATTGTGCTGTTCGGTTACGATACGTGAGTCTGTTGCATATTTTAAACTTGAGATTTTTTGGCCTGAACCGTAATCTTGAATCTTAGCGGTATTGGTGGAGGGGTCGTCTCGCAGCCATATTTCCAAGAGCACTTCGGGTTCGCCAATGATACAGCAAAGAAAAACGATATTTCCTCAAATGTCGTTTCAGTGCTCCAGGCTGGTGCATTTTTCGGTGCCATTGGCAGCGCTCCGATTTCGGGCTGGATAGGTCGGAGATTTACTCTCCTCATCTTCTCCATCGTCTTTGCTGTCGGCGCTGTAAGTGACTCGTTTTTTTTCACTGTAAGCGCTAGCTTACTCCCCCCCACAGGCTCTTCAAACCGTGGCTGGTGGTAGCCGTGGGTTGGGATACATCTACGCGGGGCGTGTCATCGCCGGTGTCGGCGTCGGTGCTATCTCAGCTGTAGCTCCGGCATTTGTGTCAGAGTGCTCTCCGAAAGAAGTCCGTGGGCGTATCACTGGTCTTTTCCAGATTATGGTCGCGATTGGTGTTATGTTGTCGTATTGGATCAACCGTGAGTGCCCCGCCGCTGACAAAGATTCCGTGACGACCCATAGCTGAAATGGTTCCTAGTGGGCATCAGCTTACACATCAAGACTGGCTTTGCCGTATGGCGTATACCACTTGGTTTCCAACTCGTTCCCGCTGGAATCATGGCGTTCGGTCTCTTGACAGTCAAGGAGTCCCCTCGTTGGCTCGCCTCCAAGGGCCGCGACGACGAAGCGATCGTTAATTTGTCTTACCTCCGCAAGCTGCCTGCTGATGACGAGCGTGTTCGTTATGAATACGCCGAAATATATGCGGCTATACAAGAAGAGCGTGCTGCTCGCGCTGGCCTTGGTTTCCGTGAAGCATTCCTCGGCAAAGGAAACTGGATCCGATTCGTCATTGCCATTGTGATCTTCCTCTTCCAACAATGGTGTGGTCAGAACTCCGTAAATTATTACGCACCACAGATTTTCCAGTCGGTATGTCGATCTCTTTCGAGCTATTAACGGACGATCCTGACGGTCTGTCATGTAGATCGGATACAATGGAGTATCCCAGTCCCTTCTTGCTTCCGGTATCTACGGGATCGTGAAGGTGGTTGCTACTTCGATTTTCGTATTCTTCCTCGTCGAATCTCTTGGACGTAAGCTGTCGCTCTTCATCTCTGCATGCGGCATGGGTACTCTATTCTTCATAATCGGTGCTCTTCTCAAGTCCTTCCCACCACCATCAACCCCCAATGGAGACCCACCACCTGCATCAAAAGCCATGGCTGCCATGCTTTATATTTACGTGTGCTTCTACTCCATGGGATGGGGCCCTCTACCGTGAGTTTATCGCACGAATCCGCGCTAGTGAACTAGTCAGATTGAATATGACTTGCAGATGGGTGTATGTATCTGATATCTTCCCGACCCGCACTCGGCATTACGGTCTTGCGACCGCGAGCGCATCCCAATGGCTCTTCAACTTCGTCGTTTCGAAAGTCACCCCAGATATGGTCACTGCTCTTGGATATAAGATCTTCTTGATGTTTGCCACGATTAACATTGGTGGCATGGCTATCTTCTCTCTGTACGTCATGCACCTGACAGATGTCTGCCAGTTACTGACAGTATCTTGTCTTAGCTTGATCCCCGAGACCATGGGACGTAGTCTGGAAGAGATGGATATCATCTTCGGATCAGTCAACGCCGAACAGCGCCTGGCTGACATCCGGAAGGAAGAGCGTGCTCTCGACCACGACTTCCATATTCCAGAGGCACAGTCCGTTCGCTCAGATTACGCCGAGAAGGTCTGAGCTTGTGTTATACCACAATGATTGATCGTGTTTTGGGGGTTTGAATGCGATGGAAATACCTTGCGACCGAGGTGTGGAGATGACTGTGTGTACTATCGTAAAGAGAGTTACCCTCATGTGCTTGTATGATGTTTTACCATGCTGTATTATACCTAGTCTGACGAATTGATTTACACTCCCGCTATTCTTGACCATGGAGTTGTTTGATAGTTCTTGCCCAAAGTTTGTTTCGCGGTACTTTGACGTTACCCACCGAACTCATAACTACGAGTCGTGTGGGACTTCGAGCAGCTCCACAAAACACGGCTCAGTGGTCTAGTAGTATGATTCCTGCTTCGGGTTGCCCCGTCAGCGATTTGATTGATTTAAGAGTGCAGGAGGCCCCGGGTTCAATTCCCGGCTGAGCCCTTTTTACAAGTCTGAGGGACGTCGGAAAAGCCATCCCAAGTCGAAGGCTGAGGCATTCTCGAAGCCATCATTCTTCTGTTACGGATTTCGTTTTGATTTTATAAGAGGGGACATCATTTTGTTGACCGCGGGATCAATTCGCGCCCGTTATTCGGCTCGACGCTTGTGATATTATTCAAGTATAATTCATGCGACTCGCTACCGGGCGGCCATCCCAGTGCCACATCTTGTCTTGAGCCATCCATGCATATCGGCCTCGTCGCGGTCACAAGCTCAGAACGAAGTCCGATATCCAGGCCGCCTTATCCAGGTCCCTCAGTGCACATCGGATACTTTCTCAGCCAACTTCGGGTCCGATAGAGCACTCGAATTTGCAGCGACAAGACAAGGCTGCCTCTAGATTCAAGCCATCCAAGCTTTCATGTCTTGATGTAAGTTATATCCGATGAGTTTCATCTGCAGGCTCATCTCGAAACATCGAGAGTATACTAGCGCCTACTGCGCCTTTTTCGGTGCTTTCTGTCCCATCTTGCGGACAAGTCTCTCCGCTTTGACTATTTCATTGGATCCGACGGATAGTTCTTCTGCGCTGTTTTCCATTGGCCTGGACCCGAATAGCATATGAAACCCAGGGCAGGCGGAATGTCTCAAGCTGGACCAAAAGAGAAAGCCCTTTTGCTCGACGACCCAGAGGTTGCGACTAGTTCCACTTGGCCTGTGGGGCCCCAGGTCATGAAATTTGAAGAGAAGCTATATCGTGCATCAATACTCCTCATCAGTCTGTTTGCTCTCTATTTCGTGACCTCTTGTGTGTGGGATAGCGGGATTTTGCAAGGCACGCCACGCTACTACAGCAAGTCGTTCTACGCAAGCATCAACCTACATCACGATGTATGCACTGGCGAAGAAGGTAGGGCAGTGTCCCGCTCAGGATATATTGGGCTGGATGGGGATACAGAGGAGGCTCCGAAACGATCTTTCTTCTGGTGAGTCGGACCGTAACACTCCTTTGATTTATATTGAGCAATACAGTATAGGTTATTTGAAGCCCAGAACGATCCAGATAATGCGCCTGTAATGTGCGTATACTTACTCTCGGAGCTATCATATCTTCTGACCATCCCAACTCTTACGTAGTTTAACTATCGGCGGAGGGCCCGGGAGCAGTGGCCTTCTCAATCCCTTGGTTGGACGTATGACGTTTCCCTATGTTACTATGGCGGTCGCTGAACGGGTAACTCTGACTCTCAGAATCACATTGTGTAATCACTGAGAACGGTACCACGTCCAATCCGAACGCATGGACAGAACGATATAACCTTCTTGCTCTCGACCATGCAAGTCATTTACCCCTGGCCATCTTGTCTCATATAACTCACTAGCCGAATTTCCTCAGCCTGTCGGAGCTGGGTTTTCTTATGGGACTTTAGTCAACAACTCCCGTTCTGCTGCAGTTGACGTATACGATTTCTTGCAGAAGTTCTACACCCTCTTTCCTCTATTGTCCAAGTGAGTCAACTAGCTGCAGACGGTGTTCTTTATCTTATGATGATCAGAAACCCCCTGGTTCTGGCCTCTGGGTCATATGGCGGCGTACGTATGCAATGGAGCCGACTTATGATATCAGTACTGAACCAGTGCCAGACGTATCTTCCGCATATTGCCACGGTGATCCAAGAAGGGAACGCGAAAGTGGCTTCCGGAAAGACCCCACTTTCGGTAAAGCATATCAATCTGGAATCTATCATGGTCAGCAATCCGCTCTCCGTAAGCAAAGTTCCTTACTCGATCGTCATGATTCTGGATTGGATTGAGAGTACTATATCAGGATGCTTTATCGCACTTTGGCTGGGCATTGCAGCAGCGATGCTATTACACAGACTTATTCAATAGCACCGTATGCGGGGAGCTATTCTCCCGCCTTCCTTTCTGTCTCGAAGCCATTCAGTTGGCATACCAAGATTCCACTGTTGGAAACCGCGTGAAGGCGTTGGATATATGTGACAACACCAAACTGCAGCATCTTGACGGTCGTTCGTACGAAAATGTCAACTTAAAGGTTCGAGCACTCTTGCTTAATGGTATCAAATACACAATGTTGATACGTTCACGATCAGTGCAATGGAACCTTGGAGGACTGTTTTCCTCAGATACCCTGGATCTCAGAATTTTTGAACCGCCGAGAGACGAAAGACAAGCTGGGCGTCCCTGAACATATCAACTTCACTAATGTCAACAGGCCTGTCCACGAGCAGTTTGTGTTGGAAGGTGATCCGTGAGTGGAGACATGGCCAAACTGCCAGCACTGTACTCTAAAGTTTGTTGTGGTCAGGATCCGACCCACATATCTATTATACGGGCCGTTGCTGAAAGTGGGGATCAGAGTCCTACGTACGTTGCCTCGATTTATTTCGTTTTAATATTCTTGTATGAACATTGTTTCTCGAAGACTATATTGGAAAACTTGATGCAAACTGCGCATGGCCAGGCGTCATTTCTATGGTATGACTCCCGGATCTCGTTCAAAGACATGTCCCTCTGACTTCTTCGGAACTCCTAGCTAAAGCTCCTGCCATCTCCATTCCAAGAAGCCTTTACCAACGCCCCCGATGTCCCATGGAACTCAGAAGATGCGACGGTGCGCGTGGTTGGTGAGGGAGCTGGTAACATGACTTATATTCTCGTAGATGGTGCTGGCCATTTTGTCAGTGTTTCCCTCGCATCATTCTATTTTATTTCGATTAACTCATCTTGGCACCAGGTTGAAAGAGATCGGCCTGTGCTGGTGAAGAAAATAGTGGAGCACTGGATAGAGAATCGACCCTTTGAGTAGCCACTGTGTTATTGCATAGTTAAACCGCGTTTCTCTGTTATATCACCTGCAGGCATCATATTCCAACTCTCAAGTTGATGTTGCGATGGGGTAGACGGGGGACGTGCAGATAAATACTACTCACCCCCCTGGACCCCGGACATCTATACACAGCTCCTCGATGGATTACTAGTAGCCTCGTATGCGGGAGATGTTGGCCGTGGGACACACGAAAGTGTCAATGATGGGCAGCCGATCTGATCCCAGACAGGCTCCATGGAGGGGAACGTCGGGCGCGACGACGTCACCCGACGCTTCAAGACACCAACCCATGCTCCTCTCTCAGACGGTCTATATAAAGGACATCGGTATGTGTCCACCAACCACCTCTTTTCCCTTTCCCCGTTGAAACTCTGCTCATCATGTCCCAGCCTCAGGTCGAGTTTAAGGGCTATGCCATCGTCGGTGAGTGTCATAGTTAATGTATATGTCTATCTCTTACGCAAATAGCTCTGTTCAGACCCCAAGAACTATCTTGACATGAAAGTTATTGAGATCAAGCCTAAGAAATTCGAAGCCGACGACTTGGAGATCGCCATAACGCACTGTGGCGTCTGTGGCTCAGATGTGCACACAGCTCATCAAGGCTGGGGAGAAAGCAAGCTTCCCCTGGTGATAGGGCACGAGATAGTGGGCAAAGTCCTTCGCGTTGGTAATAACGTGAAGGGATTCAAAGCTGGTGATCGTGTTGGTGTTGGTGCCCAGATCGGAGCTTGCCTGCAGTGTAGGCAATGCAAAGATGGATATGAGAATTACTGCCCGAAGCAGATTGATACCTATGTACGTGAATCTTGCCGTACCTTTGTCAGCATTTACGAACTAAAACCTTTTGTAGAACGCAGAATATCCCGACGGAACCGTTACCCAAGGCGGGTTCTCTACAGCGATTCGCGCACACCAGCAGTTCGTCTTCCCCATTCCAGATGCCATAGAGTCTCGACACGCGGCCTCTATGTTTTGCGCAGGCCTCACAGTCTTCTCGCCCTTAAAGCTAAACGGCGCCGGACCAGGGAAGAAGGTCGGTGTCATAGGAATCGGCGGGCTAGGTCACTACGCTGTTCTTTTCGCCAAAGCTATGGGCGCTGAAGTGTATGCGTTCACCCATTCGAAGCACAAAATGGAAGATGCGAAGAAGTTGGGTGCGGATCATGTCATTGACACCAACGAAAAGGCACGTACCCACCCAATCCATTCCTGGTACAGCGAACTAATCAAATATCGCGATTATAGGACTTTGCAAAGCCTCTGTCAACTTCCCTGGATATCATAATCTCGACCATGGATGCCACACAGCAGCTGCCTCTTAAGGATTTCCTCAGCATGCTCTATGTGCATGGTCGCTTTGTCAACGTCGCTATCCCCGACCTCGACCAGCCTCTCCCTAGCTTGCATGCCTTTGATCTCGTACCCAATGGTGCATACATTGGATCCAACCATATCGGCTCAAAGTCGGAGGTGCTGGAGATGTTGGAGCTTGCGGCGGACAAGGGTATTAAACCATGGATTGAAGAGTTACCCATGAAGGATCTTCCGAAAGCGATTGAAGGTGTGGGAAAAAACAAGGTCAAGTATCGGTATGTCTTATCACAGGATTTGGCATAAGTCTGTAGTCGCACCAATCGAGGGTGTCGTATGTCTGTGATTGTATCAATAGAATTTTGTAACTCGAGGATTTGAGCCTAAGCTTTCCAAGTGATGGGGCGTGCATGAAGGGTGGGTGAGCTAAGACTTAGCATTCATATGTGTCAATACAAAACAGTAGTGCGAAACAGCGACTTCATTCTCCAAACAAAGTTGGTTAGCTAAGCAAGATGTGCGATCATGAGTGATCGACAAATTATCTAGATTTAGATCTGATCTTATCTTTTGAAATTTATTAGCTGAAGACGCTCCCGAGTCACTCTTAGTCTGCACCTTCATCATGGTTGTCCTCACTCACCCCTCAATCAAAGGTATGTTTTGTGTGACAACTCAGAATATGTGGTTTAATAATCTACGTCCAGATGGCTGGTTCCGTGAAATTTCTTCTCAATGGCCTGGCCAGGCGATGACCTTGAAGGTCAGGAAGATCCTGCACGTCGAAAAGTCCCTCTATCAGGACGTGCTCGTCTTCGAGTCAGAGACATACGGAAATGTTCTCATTCTTGATGGTGTTATTCAGTGCACTGAGAGGGATGAGTTCTCGTAAGTCTTCAACACTTTTCAAAATATCCCATTTTATCCAAATCGATGCTTTCATCTAGGTACCAGGAGATGATCGCCCATCTGCCTCTTGCGAGCCACCCGAACCCCAAGAAGGTTCTCGTTATTGGTGGTGGTGACGGCGGTGTTGTTCGTGAGGTCCTCAAACACGACACTGTAGAGCAGGTCGTGCTCTGCGATATCGATGAGGTGAGTCATTTACTCTCCAGCGTCACTTTCATTCGCCTGCAAGGCGGAGATAGAAATCATATTCACCACCATGCGTACCCGGAGAGGTGTGATTATGCCACAACAATTCACAAAGCAAAATCTACCTACCATAACCGGACGCTGACTATTCACTCGTCCATAGGCCGTCATCCGAGTGTCCAAGCAGTACCTCCCCCATATGTCGGGGCTTCTCTCTGACCCACGTGTCGTCGTCTACGTCGGTGACGGTTTCAAGTTCCTTGCTGACAATACCTCCACCTACGATGCCATCATCACTGACTCCTCAGACCCCGTCGGTCCTGCCGCCTCTCTCTTCCAAAAGCCATACTTTGAGCTCCTGCATGGTGCGCTCGCTCCCGGCGGTCACATCTCTACGCAAGCAGAGTGCCTCTGGTTGCACCTCCCCCTCATCAACGAACTCCGCAAGACGACCCGTTCGCTCTTCCCTGTCGCCGAGTACGCGTTCACCACCATTCCTACCTATCCATCTGGACAGATCGGATTTGTGGTTTGCTCAAAGGAGGCGGGTCGTGACGTCAAGATACCGGTGAGGAAGCTCTCGGGAACGAAGTACTACAACCAGGAAGTGCACAAGGCTGCATTCGTCCTCCCTGAGTTCGGCCGTGCCCTGGTCGAGGATGGCGAGAATGTCCTCCCGAACATTGGAAGGCAGTTGGTCCCTGGAAAGGCAACAAAGAAGATCTTGCTTCTAGGCAGCGGTTTCGTTGCTAAGCCTGCCGCGGATTACATCGTGCGCGACCCTTCTAACCAACTCACCGTTGGTAAGGATCATCTTGTTCGATACTAAAGCCATAAGGCATACTGATGAATCAAATTTAGCCTGCCGTACCCTCGCCACCGCTCAGGAGTTTTCTGCCGGTCTTCCCAACACGACCGCTATGTCCCTTGATGTTAGTGACGCCGCCGCCCTTGAGAAAGCCGTCGCCGAACACGATCTCGTCATCTCTCTTATCCCTTACATCCACCATGTGGCTGTCATCAAGGCAGCGATCAAGGCCAAGACGAACGTCGTCACCACCTCCTACGTCAGCCCCGCGATCCGTGAACTTGAGGCGGAGATCAAGGAGGCAGGCATCGTCGTGATGAACGAGATCGGTCTCGACCCTGGTATTGACCACTTGTACGCCGTCAAGACCATTGACGAGGTTCATGCCAAGGGCGGTAAGGTCAAGCAATTCCTGTCCTACTGCGGTGGCCTCCCCGCCCCCGAATGCTCTGGCAACCCTCTTGGCTACAAATTCTCCTGGTCATCCCGCGGCGTCCTCCTTGCTCTCCTCAACAGTGCTTCCTACCTCCAAAACGGCCAGGAGCAAACTGTTGACGGCAAGGATCTCATGAAGCACGCTAAGCCCTACTACATTTCTCCCGCTTTCGCCTTCGTCGCCTACCCCAACCGCAACTCCTCCCCCTTCCGCGAGTTCTACCGCATCCCCGAGGCAGAGACAGTTGTCCGTGGTACCCTCCGGTACCAGGGGTTCCCCGAGTTCATCAAGGCGCTCGTGCAACTCGGATGGCTCAATATGGAGACGAAGGAGTGGTTGAAGGAGGGTCTGACTTGGGCGGAGGTTACGCAGAAGACGACTGGCGCAAGCGATACCAAGGAGAGCACTCTTGTCGCTCGTGTCAAGGAACTATGCTCGTTCCCTGACGAGGCCGAGGCTACCCGTATCATCTCTGGCCTGAAGTGGATTGGTTTATTCTCGGAGGAGAAAGTCAAGCCCCGGGGTGGAAACCTTCTTGACACGCTCTGTGCCGAGCTCGAGACGCTCATGAAGTACGAGGAGGGCGAGCGGGACCTGGTCATGCTCCAGCACAAGTTTGTTGTCGAGTGGGCGGACGGCAAGACGGTAAGCTTTTCAATCGTTTACTCTTTGACCTTCCTTACTCAATTCTTTTTCCAACTTGTGTAGGATACTCTCACTTCGACGCTGGAGTCGTACGGTATCCCCGGCGGCTACTCCGCGATGGCAGAGCTCGTCGGTGTCCCTTGCGGTATCGCGACTCAGCTGATCCTTGACGGCGTCATCAACACTCCTGGCGTTCTCGTACCTTACACCAAGGAGATTTGCGACCCCATTCGTGAACGCCTCGAGAGCGAGGGCATTGGTCTGACCGAGAAGGTCCTCTGAATGTCATAGGGCGGGTGGCCGAAAAAAAGGCAAGCAACAAAACTTGTCCATTGAAATATTATTAGTGGACAGAATTCAAAGCGTGTACTGTATGTGAATGTTATCCATAGACGGCTGGGAAATCCCAGGAATCTAGAGAAGGAGCGCCGAGTTGGAAGGTATGTAGGAGAGCAAGCTTGACCAATGTGTTGCAGACGAACGAGAGCTTGATGAGGTTACGCTGCACTAATGTAGCTGCAGATCTTTGGCCCAGTAACACTGCGCGGATTCAGAGTCACTGTATGTCCTTATGGCCATGCACTCAAAGAGGCAGACTAATTCATCATCGACGTTTTCCAACGACTCGTCCACACATTGATGTTCTGTGGAAATATTGATAGTTGGTGGTGAATGTGACGGAGGATGTGACGCAATGTGACTCTGCTGACATTCGGCCGAGTGTGACACGTGCTGCTTACAGGTTACATCACTGTGACGATAATCGCGTTATAACTCGAGCAAATAAATACCCCTCCTCTCTTTCTCTGTTCTCTCTTACTCTCCACCACCACCACCACAGACGACGACGAACACTTGAAATATGTCTGGACAGCACACTCTCCCCGACCTTCCCTACGCCTACGATGCTCTCGAGCCCTTCATTTCTCGTCAGATCATGGAGCTTCACCACAAGAAGCACCACCAGACCTATGTCAACGCTTTGAACGCAGCCGAGCAGGCCTATGCCAAGGCTTCCACCCCCAAGGAGCGCATCGCCCTCCAGTCTGCTCTCAAATTCAACGGTGGTGGTGAGTAATCACAGTTTTCTCTCGCCCTCTTTCCCAGGTTATCGGGTTATCGCGATCGTAGTTTGCTGCGCAGGCTTGACGCAATCTGCACTGCGCCAATGCTCATAGATATCCACGGAAATGAAAGGGATGAGCATGTATGCGCGCTTCTTGTGAAGATCGTGCATGATATACCCACTTTATGGCGACGATCTTGTTCGAGAGCTTATTAGATTGGCAACTGACGATCTTGCTCTTTAGGACACATCAACCACTCTCTTTTCTGGAAGAACCTGGCACCTGCCAAGTCGGAAAATAAGGGCAACGGTGGTTCCCTCCATGAGGGCCCCCTCAAGAAAGCGATCGTCGAAGCTTTCGGTACCTTTGACAACCTGAAGAAGGAGTTCAACACCACCACAGCTGGTATCCAAGGATCCGGCTGGGGATGGCTCGTAAGTCTTGTTCTCTTACTCTCACTCCGTGCAGTTCGTGCGATTGGATGCTCATCTGATCTTGACAATGTAGGGTGTGAACCCCCAGTCCAAGCGTCTGGAGATCGCCACCACCTCTAACCAGGACCCTCTTCTTACCCTCACCCCCGTCATCGGCGTCGATGTCTGGGAGCATGCTTTCTACCTCCAATACCTCAACGTCAAAGTCGACGTAAGTGTTCACTTCCTGTATTTTCGCTGGGTATATGCTAATCGTCTCATTTTGCAGTACCTCAATGCCATCTGGAACGTCATCAACTTCGAGGAGGCTGAGAAGCGCTACCTTGACGCGGTCGGCGGTGCCAAGCTCTGAACGTCTTGTTAACTGGCGTACCTTTGGAACTTGACGGACAGTGATTGAAGAAGTAAAAGGAAACCAAATCAAATGTATTTTGTAGTCCAACGAATTCAACTGTGCTATCGAAGTAAATTGAAGCTTACGATGTGCCTCGCCTGCAGAAACAATAGTTAGGATGATCGGTCGCTTCGCAATATTACGGCTTGTATGAGTCGTATGGAGCACAAAAGGTGCCATGTCATTGGCGCTCATGAAATTCCCCACAGCTTGGTGTTTTGGAAACTTGTCTCACGTTCAAGTTGTACAACTATTGCAATGATCTGTATCATGCAACACCCCAGCTATTGCACAAATCTATCTCGGTTGATGTTTGAATTGAATCACTCATGGATGACCCAGACCCTCACTGCATTTCTCCGAGCGAAGGAATGACTGACTTTGTACTGGGAGTCTCGGGTGCAGGTTCGTCTTGGTGTTTCTAAGTCCAATCCATTCTTTCCCCCATGAACTTATGCAGCGTTATTACAGTACCACTAGCTAGGTTCGCAGTCAAATGCGCTATGGGCCAGTGACAACTCTATACATGCCCGAGCATGAAATCGACTGTTGTTCCGTATTGCACGGACTACTAACAAACAGTACAGGCTGCCGGTCCTCTCAGCCCGCCTCGCTCCTCCCACGCTGTCGCTGCCTGTCAATCTCAGCCTGTATCTGCATACACGGCCGCTTTCCACTAACGGCGCTTGTACCTGCAGTTCCGGTACCGACTCGGAGAGGCTCGCAAGGCACAACCAAAAGATATGCGCGCACTAGAATTACAGCCTAAAGACATGTGTCTTCATTATTATCTGGGGATCTGCGTGTCTTATAGAACGTTACACCTCGAGCGTTCCAGACTACGGCAGCTTTAATTCCTCAACTCCTCGTTGCACTCGCGTGTTTCGTCGTTTTCCCGGTACTATTATCCCTCTGGTCTCGTTCAAGTTCTTTCACCAACGCACCCTTTTGGCTTCCAACCTCCTGCCACCATCCACATAATACTACCAAAAAATGGCCTTCGGAGTCCGCTCCCTCTCCCTCGCGGCCATAGTCGTGTCTATGGTTATCGGTATGGTTGGAGCCATTCCGTCTGCTTCTTCGCGGGATGTCGTTTCGTTCAACCCTGTTGGTATCAAATTGAATCCTTTGGACGACCTGCTCGCTCCTCTTACGGCGAGAGGTATGAGCAATGCGCAAAGACTTGCTCGAGGGCTACCTCCTAACAAGCCTCGATTCCGACGTACTGGTGAGTATCTCGTAGTTCATGTCTTTCATATCAAGATATCGCCAGTCTACACGGTCGTCTGCTCGACACTCCGGGCTGGTCGTATCTCGGCATGTGGCTTTTCCTTGTTTGGCCGGTGCATAGAATGGGTCTAGTTTTTCTTCACATCCTGTTCCTGTTCGGACAACTCGCAAAACATTGACGCACGTGTGTCGAGTCCGGAGGTCTACAGATGCGTCGTCTCAGTTAAGAACAGCTTCCGAACTGACAGATCCGATAAAACACCCCAGATAAGCAACTCGGTGCCCGCACATCTCCAACCCCTACAACTTCAGTCCCGAGCTCATCCCCTACACCTGCATGTTCACCTACAACCGGCGCGCTGCGTGCCGTTTCTACGGATGCAGATATGCCGCTTGACGGTTACGTGAACGCTAGCCCAAACCCGTACGGTGAGTTCGGGTATACAACGGATCAGGTAGCTGCCATGATTGTCACTGTCAGCCCTTGCGGTAACGGCTCTCCGATAAACGTCGTGTCTTCTGTAAGGATTTCTTCTAGGTGCTCACTTTAGTATGACAACGTAACACCACCTTCTGAATCTAGAATTCTGTAAAGTCTATGCCGTACCTTGGAGGTATAGAAGGGTTTGCAGATGATTCTCCGGATCTAGAACCCCGGGAATTCAACTACATGGTCCTTGGCGGTGTCACTCAAAGTATGTATCAACGTTGTTTACTTTCATTTTTGTTTTGGCACTGCGATTGAGACTTGCGATTTCTTAGCTTCCCCGCATGCTACTCCTCAAAACGGAGCCAACTCGTATACCGCAGCCACCGGTAACAGCAAATATATCGAGAGCGCCATATGGACCATTGATGATGCGGGTGTCCTGTCCGCGCAATGGGTAAATACAAATGGCTGTACGTCCAACTTACCTTTGTTTCCTCTTTTTCTGGCTTATGGTGCGACTTCAGCTCTCCCTGCCACGATCCTTGTCTATGTCCCAAGTGCCGATTCCTTCGCCCTAATTGGAGACGTGGATGCTTTTGAAGAGACCTTTTATCAGGCCCCTATCTCGGTGAGTATCAGCCTGGCGCCGGTTGCTTTCTGTGGACTAAAACATCTGTTCATATGGCTAGACATTCAGTGTCGTACCCGTCTAAATCCATTGCTCAAACCGCATGAATGGTTGTTTCTCCGAGCTCCCCTTCACTCCACGTCGTGCTTTTCTTTGGTTTTAGTTCTGCAGGTCACCTCTAGGATTCCTTTTTTGGTTACTGGACTTGGATTTTTGGACTTGGACCGTCTGTTGCGTGGCAATTGTTTTGGATATATATCTCCCGAAATCTCCGGTGTTATTGTTGCTCCAGGACAGGAACAGTGTAGCAGATAAGGCGAGGCATTAAATGGATCAGCATACCTTTCCATATAGCCTGACCATACATCCTCTCCTCTTTCATCGATACTTTGTACGAGTAGTTGTCTCTGGATACCTCTTGCTCCATCAGTTTGATGCGAAGGAGACATTGTGGCCCATTAATACGGGGTGGCAGCAGTACTGGAACGATGTAACCGGCAAATGCCGCCCAGTATGTTTCCGCTTTGGTGACCGTTGTTGGACTCTTTGACTGCAACGTTCACCGTGTCCGCCTGGACACCCGACATTCCTTCATCTCGTCTACACACTCTTTAAAACATTCTAATTGACAGACCTATGAATCTGTGACTCGTAGTTTTCTCTTTCTAAAAATTCGCTAGCGCACTCGAGCTCGCTGCGACAGTTGACAACCGGACCCACTGGCAAGCACCGCTTCAATATGTCCGACGTAACACGGTCTCCGAGCCGCATTGGATTCATGCGTCCACCACTGAAACGACAAGACAACTCGTTCCAATTGGACTGGGGACGGTGCGAGGATTATGAGGACGACGAGGATGAGGACGAAGACGAACGCACATTTATGGGCACCTTCCGTTCTTCGAGCAACCAAATAAGCGACCATGGCGACGATTTTGGGTTCGCAGACCCGCCGCCTCTTCTCCGACCCTCCCTCCCTTCCGATACAATCTCCATCACGTATGTTCGAGTAGTCCAATCCCCTGAAATACTGACCTAAACCCAAACCATAGACTCAACGGTTTCCACGGCGACACTTCCGTCTGCGTCTCTATCAAAGACCACGGTCATTCACGCAGTGCTCTTTCACAGTTGAAGGAATTTTGGAGCTCTCGGCGGTCCGAGTACATGTTTTCTTGCGTGTCGAGCAAGCGAAAGCCTTCTCAAGGTTCACTAAAGGCCGAGTCTGCGAGTACACTCCCCTCCAATGACAATGCGGCAATCTACCCGCGTACAGGAGATCTGAAGCGTCTTCGTGACCAGCGGTTCACTACGATCGACCGCGCATTCTGTAACCTTCCGCTACATAGCATCAACAAAATGCTCTTCCTTCATGACATGCTGGATCGCTCAAACACTCCTCCTTCATCTCCCAGCGAGTCACGCTCGACTTCCCCGTTTTCGTGTGCAAGGGGGTCCTTGGACATGGATGACTCTTCGTCTTTTGTGGACGTATCGTTGACCAGCGAGGGATGCAGCAGTGAGAGCGACACGCCGTCCTCAGAGGGGGATGACGGCCAGTCTTATGCTAGCTATCTGGGGAAAACTCCACACACCCCGCCAGTGGACCCGCGCGAATGGGAGGTGAACTGGACCGCACGATGGGAGGTCGTACTTTTTGCAACAAAAGCTGCAGTTGATTCCGCGGGTATCCCTCGGCGGTCGTATTCCGGCCCTACGGTTGACGAAGGTGCTTTGTTGAGTACTCTGGACTCTCTACACAAGCACCCCGTCCCCATAAACCCGAAGAAAATAGCGTCGCCCCGATTTATCAAGCCAAAGTTTTACATCCCTGAGGACGAGGAGGATCTCGGCGACCTCGGCGACTCGGATGACGACGACTACGGCCGGATTATCACCTGTATGAACCGCGGATTATCGGCGGAAGAGCTGAGCAGAGAGTACTTGAACAACGATTCGGGGATACCACTCTTGCCTTCATACGATCCTGACGTGCCGTACTTTCCTCAGTTTGTGCGTTAGCATGTCGGGGTTTGCCTCTTTTTTTGGCCCGCATTGGAGTGCATCGTACACCATACACGGAGAAAAGGGACGTACCTTCCCATTATTATTATCATCATTAGATTATCCTAGCATCTTTTTCAAGTTGACATTTCTATGTCCATATTTCATAGCACGGTTACGGTAAATACATTCGAACTATGCATTCTCAGGTTTCGGTAGTCTACTTGTCGTGCTAACGGCCTTCTTGTATCTGTAATAGCGTGGTGTACGGTAATGCCCCTGTATAGTTTCCATAGATCCTGGATTTGTCTATTACGCTTCATTAGCACTCGTAATTCCAGTCCGGGATTTGCTTAAAAACCTACTGCCACAAGGACGGGATATTTTGACCTTGGGAAACCCACACTAAAGCAAGCTGACACCCTTCGACGCCTACAACGAGTGTCGGGATTCCACCTGGGAATTTGCCTGTATTTCGCTTGGCAGCGTTCTTTTGGCCTTCAAGTTACTACCGGGGCCCACAGGAACAATCTTTCGGAGTGTGTTCTCCTCAATTGAGGCGTGATCCCCCTTCTAAGAATTTCGTTCTGAGTGATAGGCTTGTGGTCTTCTCACGACTGACAGAGATCTATATCCCATTATGATACCCGACCCCAGCAATGTAAAACAAAAATAAACGAAATCACTACCCAAATGCACGAAGAATCGCTTCGATAGAGCCGACCGAGACACAAGACACTGCGGGAAGTCAAACCTATTCCTATAAAATAATGAACCAGTAATATAACCAGTGATTAACACCGTAAAATCCACTGAAAACGTGCAGTGGTTAATCCACTAAACACGCGCAAGTTCCCCACTACATAATCAGTGGTTCGTCCACTGACAATAGCAACGGTTTAACCACTGATTTCAAAAATGGAAGATACATCTGTTTATAAATGTCATACTTCTATGGCTTGTTGTTCTGCTGTCTGCATGTCACCTCTAGGTTTTTTTGGAGTTATCGGGTTACTGGCCCGACTACTGGACTTGGGACTTGGACCGTTTGTTGCGTGGTATTATTTTGGATGTATACCTCCCGAGTCCCGAAATCTCCGGCGTCATTGTTGCTCCAGGACAGGAATAATCAGAGGGGGTCAATATGTACTAGCAAATACGGTAAGACATTAAATGGATCAGCATACGGTATCGGTAATGAAGAAAGTAGGTCCGGGGTCTATCCACAATGAGCGAGAGAGAGAAAAAGCCGAGCCTTAACATGTTAGAATGCATTAAGTGCGTCCAGCACATCCTGTCAACAGCAAAGATTGTGTCAGAACAATCAAATGGAACGTGTACACCAATATGAAATACTGACCCATGCATCGTCATCCCATGGTTTCACTCCTTGGCAGAGCAATTCGTTCATCTCGCTCCTGGTGAAACCAAAGTTCTCACAGCGTTCATCGAATTCGTCATCAGGATCCCACTCCGAATCGCTTTCGACCCTTCTCCTTACCGTCGCGTGCTTATTTCCTCTGCCTCTCCCCCTACCCTTTCCCTTTGCCCTACCCCTTCCATATAGCGGCAGTGCCTGACCATACGTCCTCTCCTCTTTCATCGATACTTTGTACGAGTAGTTGTCTCTGGATACCTCTTGCTCGATCAGTTTGATGCGAGGGAGACACCGTGGCCCATTACGGGGTGGCAGCAGTACAGGGATGAGAGCTTCTAGCTCCTTAACTGATTGATCGGCACCGCACCATATTGCGAGCACTTTGGGGGCTCCTCTGGGCTGTCCCAGGTGTTGGGAGGAAGATATGTTTTGTCATGAGCATAGACGCAGGAACCCCCGAATTTACAAAGAGAAAGGAGATAGTATATGCACACGTTACGACCTCTGTATATGTTCCCATGTTAGAATCCGAAAGCACTTTTGAAGACGAGAGCTAGCTTACAACTTGTCGCGCATACTGCGATCATCAGGAGCATGCTTGAATTTACATCTGCCGCCATTGTGACATCCATCGCGGTTATAGAACCGACAGGGCACTCCGTTGCCATGATGTGCATAGTCACTTGAATCTGAGGCAACGTCCGTTTCTTCTTCTTCCTCGGACCCCCCGGGAAGAGGACCAGCACAGATGTCTACAACATCGGAGTCCGACTCATCGTCTTCCATTGACCCAGTCAGTTCGTACATTTCTTGCACTCGCGACAGCTCAAGTCGAGCTTCTTGACACTGAGGATCTTGTTTGAGAACGTTCTGGAAGTCTAAAAACAAAATAGTGGATTAGTGTGTATGAAGAGGTCACTATCATAAAGACAGACCTCGTATGGCAAGCAGCAAGCATCCTCGACCTTTTCTAGCTAAACGCCGTCGATAACGAGCCTTTAGCAGCTTGTGGTCGTGTTGAAGGGCCCGAGTAGTAGCATCTTCCGCTTCCTCATACCTGATGATATCAGACGCGTTGCCACGTTGAAAGAGAAACCCTGCACATCGCGCACCTTTCAAGCTTTAGGAGGGCTGCAGCGAGGTTGTTCATGTACACTGCACGAGCTCCGTACGTGACTATTGCTTTTTCGTAGCATTCCACCGCTTCTTCATAGCGGGTTTCTCGACAATGCGCATTTCCCTGATGGAAGCCTTATTTTAGCGGGGAGGAGGAGGAGTATAGTATATAGTGATACTTACCTGATCCTTGAACTCATCGGCTCTCTTTTTCTTTTCTTCCGCCTTGGCCCTACGATTTGCAGTCCGAGAGGCTAGACGTATTATTTTAGACGTAGGATTGTGAGCAGTAGCCATGCAAATTGTCCACTGGACCAAAGCTTGAGTTGTGGGCGTACGGTTGAAGTCGGACAGTGGGACGCCTACTAAAATGCGAGAATATAATGCGTTACAATACTATCAGGAGACCGCGCGCAACTTCAGCCTTTATTATATTGATAATGCCCTCCCTTGCCCTCCGCGAGCTCCTCTTTCCGAGCTTTACGATTGATATTAGGGATCGAAGCTTGATGTACTACAACTTGTTTTGTGGAAAGGAGTTAGAATTTGAATTGAATTTTCCATTTCACTTGCTATGCCTATACACGGAACATGTCAATTTATTAATAGACGCCGAAGAGGTTAACAACTCAGAGTGGCCCAAAGTGGCAAGTCTTCTAGTTCGAGTACGTACTGTATGTGGACCATCGAAGAATATGAAAGCGGCTGCCCAGTTCCAAGAGCGCTATATAAGACTCAACGTTGGGTTCCAGGTCGGTTGTTCCTCGTCTCCCAGGCTTCTGCACATTCTACTCCTTTGAATCTGCCTCTCCACATTCTTTTGCAACACAGTCTCTACTCCTGTTATCACAAACCCGCAGCTCATTACCTTCGCATCAATCCTCATACTGCTTCACGATGGCTATTCTATATTTCATCCGCGTTTGCACAGTTGCTGTACTCCTCGGCACCTCGAGTGTGCTTGCTAATCCAGTGGCTTCACTCGTCAGACCTTCCTCGCATGTCGAAACTCGCCGCGCACCATCGAGTCCCGGGTCTCTACCTCTGAACCCTACAGGGTCCATTCCGCATGGACTTGAATCGGCTATGTCTAACGGCCAAAGGCTGGCTAGAGGATTGTCTCCCAAGAAGCCGAAGTTCCGCAGAGCTGGTAAATATAGTTCCTTTTCGTTGATATCATTCGTCGGTTGTTGGGGCACCGATCTGACCCTTCTCAATCCTTCCTTGGATTATTCATGACCTGAATATTTTGTACCACCAACAGAAGTCGACCGTTCTAGACCTCGCCCTTCGCCGACACCAACTTCCTCCGCTGGTCCCAAACCAACTAAAGGAGCGTGTGTCTCTCGTACTGGTATCGTTCACGTTACATCTCCCTCCAACTCGCCCGACGATGGCAGAGGTGCCCGTCCTCATCTGGATGGGTATCTTGGCATGCGCGGGAATGTGTTCGGCGAATTTGAGTATACAACAGAGAGGCGCGATGCGCTTACAGTAACAGTGGATGATTGTGCTGGAGCACCATTTGATTTGGTTGCCTCTGTGAGTACTCTAACGGAGTGTCCTTGAACAGCGCTCATCGGAGCAATCGATATATAGAACGGCTTCAAGGCTTTCCCATTCGTCGGTGGCATCAAGGGATTCTCCTCTGATTCGCCAAACCTCGCTAAGCGGTCCTACAATTACGTCTATATTGGTGGAGTGACAGAGAGTGCGTACCGTTCTTGATATTTATACAGCTTCGTTGTCTCATCGAGTTATTCCAGCTGGCCCACACGCTACCCCTCGGAATACCGGTAACGCATTCAGCGCAGCTACCGATATCTCTGAAGTGGACGAGAGCGCCATATGGAGCTTCCAAAAGGGGAGTAACACGATTCTCGAGGCACAGTGGGTGAATGCTGATGGCTGTGAGTATCCTGGATGAGGTCCCGGTAATTCGATGGAGTACTGACGCCAATGACATAGCCCTACCGGAAAACACATTAGTATACGTCCCTAGCGAGCAAGTCTTTGTCCTCACCGGCGACGTCAGGCTGTTTGAAGAGACATTTGAGAATGTTTCTGAATCCGTGAGTTCACACTGGCACAGGACGAAGAGTCACTTACTAAGGATTTGTGCTAAACAGACATTCACCTTTGAATCTGCGTAGTAGAACTGGTCACGCAAGTCTTCGTTGTGAAGATAAGGTGGCGCGATCGTATCATCGCCCCCATCTCAATTGCCACCATAGTTCCATTGCCACCTGTTCATTCTTATCTCATCTGCATTTGCATTCGCCCTGGTTACTCATAGCATAGAGCATCGTCAACATTTTCAGCGTCGTCTAGGATTGTATTGATCAATAGCATCCGTTTGGGTTTTGACATCGCTGGATAAGTGCCCACCAATCTAGAGTCAGCTAAGTTCGCATCAAATAAAGTAACTTGGAAATAGGGCAGACCGCAATTCATATAGTACAGGATACAGCAATCTAGAAGTCCTGGGAGTGCACAATGGGAGTAGAATCTCAAGATTTTGTAAAGACTCGCCACTCGGTACGATGTACACAAACGACATGAAGGATTTATCCTTTGAACTTAAGTAGAAGAATTCGCCGTCTGGCATTGGTGCAAATATAGACGCCCCGTGGAAAAAGTCAAAGACCCCGAAAACCTTTCCGCTTTCAAATTGTTTGAGTCGCATCTTCGAACCCGACTCGGGGCAACATGGGACACGACCCTCCTTCCTGTCGCACTATCCAACTTTTGGACGAAAGGTTTCGCCTGATGTCCTTAGGAACGCTTATGAAAGTCAAATAGACTGTTTGAATGGTGAAGTAGGCATCAAGTGTATGAAGTGGTTAAAATAAATATACACTGAAATACGAAGTTATATCTGTGGTGTTCGACATTCAGTCCAATATTTTCCGTGCATGAATTTGCTAAAGTCAATGCGAATCTTGCTGCTTCCTCCAGAATTCGGCGTCATAGCATCTGGCAATTGGATTTCATCTCGATATTCCGGCGGAACCCAGAATAGCAGAGTTTCACTCTTGTCACGTACCCACCCAGAGAAATCGATATAGACGGTGTCGTGATACCACACCCTACCCTTGCCATCGAGGCTGGAAGAAGCTTGTGAGTGCGGAGACGGGGATGGACTTCTTGAACCGCGCGACAAAGACGGGTGTCTGGATCTCCGTGCAGATGAAGTTCCACTAGCTCCCCCACCTTGGCCATTGCCAACCTCCAGCGTTGCTGGACGAGAAATTGTTAATTTAGGGAGCACCATACTATGAGATCTCGCGGTATCATTCCCCTCCGGAACCGCCCACACTGCGATGTCCCCCTTCCCAGAGCCGGCGGCAATAAATGCACCATCCTTCGAGAAGGCCAAGCATCGGTGCTCGCCGGAGCTTTTCATAATGAGAGTCGATATGAGAACCCCAGTTTCAGCGTTCCACACGTGCATTGTGTTATTCTGTCCACCGGACGCGATTAACTTCTTCCGAACAGAATGGGCGGTGGAAACAAGGTCGTAAGGAGCACTCTGAAGCGAGATTTTCTTCTTGAAAGATGCACCCGTAACATATACAGGAGCTTGGACGCTGGACGTGCGGCGGCCGATGGGTGGAGCAATCGTAAGGTCCCTGGCCATGGGCTCTGTTGCTTCAAATAATGCCGTAAACGGTTCTGTTATGGCCTTCCCTGTATGGGCATCCCAAACTCGAAATGCGTCTGTGGAACAATGTTGGTAGAATAGTCGATTATCCGAGTCGAACGTGAACGACGTAATAGAGTCGGCACTACACGCTATGATATATCTTGAATCCCGTGAGATAGTGAGAGACGATAAGGGTTTGGCACATGAGCATCGTATTGCTGGGGTGGTTGTTTTACCGGTTTTGTAGTCCAGGATGCGTATCGACCAAGCATAGCGATCTTCTCCTGTATCTCCTTCCCGCTCGTAGTAGCCACAAGCAAGTAGATTCTCGCGAGTTCCTGGCGGAAAGAAAATAATGCACTTTATAACTTTTTGCGAGACGAGCTCAACATTTGCTACCTGCTGGGGGCCCTGAAGAAATCTGTAAACACGGATAGAATTCGCCTTCCCGGTGCAACCCAAAGCTATATACTCTTGGTCGGGGGAGTATGAGGCAATAGTCGCGAATATATCGTCGCCACATAGTGAAGCCTGCCTTCGCAACGCTCCCGAGCGTGAGTTCCACAGGGAAGACTTGCAATCAGCCGAAACTGAGAGGATACTTTTTCCGTCTGGAGAAAATGCCAGCGCGATGATACATTCGTTATGACCAACCGGGATGTCTTGTACACTCCGGTGATCGGTTCTCGTAGCTGCTCTTTCTGAAATTTTGGGTACACGGAGTATGTTGGAGAAGGTAGAGGAGAAGGTTTTGTAGATTTCCGACTCCTGTGGCGTAAATGGAAGACACGACACATAGATGTGGGGGATGCTCCGTGAGATCGGATGTGCAAACTCTGAGGCGAAAGCATAGCTATCTGCAACGAATTTCACTAGCTTCTGGTTCGGAGAAGGTTGTTTCTAGTAATATTATCAGCATTGGTACTATTGTAACGGTTATCGTGCTCACATTTAACCAAGAAAGGCAGATCTCAATCATCTCGGGGACAGTGTCGCTTGACCGGAGAAAACTCATCACCTCCAGCCAATGGAGGAAATGCCAATGAAAGAATACGTCAAGCTGGGTCACCACATCCTTACATATTTTCTTGATTGCGTCAGGGGGGCTTTTGATAAAAGTTGCCTTGGCGAGGTGTCTGGCCCAGAACCGACAAGTGTAGGCCAACAAGGGGCTGATCTTGTCGGAAACCATACTTGGGTCGGCAACATCGATGGCGTTGTAAGAGGACGGGATTGAACAAAGATTGAAATAAAGGGTACCCGAGTTATTCATCCACCTGAGGCAATACAGGGCCTGTCTCGCATTTTCCTCAAATTCATTGAAGCGGTACACCTTTGCTCGCTCAGATACCAGAAATATGCGGAACGAGACATGGAAAGCTCGAAAGTGACGCATCGAATCCACCGCCTCGACGAATGGGAGAAGGCACCCAAGCCTAGTCCGGAGATCCGATAGTTTGATTTCATGCGGAAGAACCCCCAATTTTACCAGGTCGTCCATAGATAAGGAAGCCTGAGATATAATAACCGCCCTCGTGAAGCTCTTCAATAACTGCTTCTCATCGTCTCGTTTATTACGAACAGAGTCCTGGAAGGCTCGTGAATAGCAGATGTCCATAGAGGAAGGGGTATTGACATTGTCTTCGCCAGGATAGCCGTGCTTCAGGACAAAATCCAATCGCTTCTGCTTGTCACCGTCAGGGCGGAGTACGTATTTCACTGCATTGTCTGCCCAGAGAAATAGACCATTTGCGAGCTCAGTGAGCTTTTTAAGTTCCTGGTCTCTAGGCCATTTTTTGGAACGAGCCGCGGATACCCCCGTCCGCAAGCGGGTTGTAAAGAAATGGTGCAGGTCGCGCCAAATTTCCGAATCATTTGTATGTGGATCTGCGACAGAAAGCGCTATCCTGCTAGGTCGCAGCGGGAATAACGCATCACTAATATCGTGCAATGATCGACTAGATATCACGACGTGAATATGGCCGCTGGACTCCTTGCTGAGTTGGTCAAAGTCGCGGAGCGTGTCGAGGAGCTCGGCCCAATGTGGAGGGTCTCGAATAGCTTCATCAACTCCATCTATTACGACCAGTAATTTCCCCGGGCGGGCGTAAAAGACACCCAAATTATTCTTTATGGGCCCCTGAATAAGCATCTTAAACTGCTTAGTGACGCCTGCGATCCCGAAGGGGTTTGCTTTCTTCGCTTCGATGAGCGCAAGACGACAGTCTCGGAAACGCTGAGCGAGGTCAAAGGCCAGGGACGGCCAGAGCATCCCAGGATCTCTCAGAGGCTCTGGAGGTTCTGTTCTGCGCTTGAAGCGAAATGTGATGACTTGGTCGCCTTTACGAGTTCGCTGTTGGATGATAGAAGAAACTATGGTTGATTTGCCTATTCCTGGTGCCCCAGAAATCCAGACCAGGGATCTAACAGGATCATCGAGCCATTCGTCGATGTCTGATAGTATCCTTTCTCGGGTTCCCTCCATGCATTCGTCTTCTAGGGGCTCCTGTTTAACGAGACGTAGCCAGTCGCGAAGTTCCTCCATTTGCTCCTTCACGACTGGAACCACATTTAAGTACTGTAATCGCGTATCAATGTTTATTCACGTACTTTTCTGACGCTGCGATTGATGAGTTTTCTGTGATAGAGCAAGTTGAAAATCGTCTCTGCAACGGCGAAAAGCCTCTAGCAAATCCTGTATCGCCTCAGAGAATTGTGTTGTCATGGTCTGCCCTGTAACGAAGAGAATTATCGGGAAAAAACACTTCCTACACACCGCGGAAGAGCTCACCTATACTCCCTCTCGCCATATAGCATTGCACAAAATCGCCAGCCTCCACAATCGCCTCCATTATGCCGATGACCGCAATTTTCAAAATGTCAAGGTCGTTCGAAGGAATGTCGTCCAGTTCAAGTTCTCCTAGGTGCTGCAGAAGACGATGAGCCTCCACCGCTAGCTTCTGCAAACTCTCCTTGAATTCAATCTTCTTCTTGTAATACTACGGACACAATTATGATAGTCTGCGTGCCAGAAACGCACAGGCTCACCTTGATGGGAATAGACATCGCCGCAACGACTAAGCTGGCAATAGGGTGGACCTCCTGAAACAATGGTCAAGTCAAAAGAGAAAATAGTAAGAAAGTACGCTTACCCCTAGAACACCTCCAACTGCACCGACAATGTCCAGGGCCGTCTCAAAATTTTCACCCATGGCTCCCAACGTGGTCTGAATGCCATGGACAATATCGATCATATCCTTGGGATTGATGATGCTGTCCTCTGGAGCACTCGGTAATTGTACTCCTGTCTGTCTGAGTTCAGCTTACTACAACATTATCGCGCGCTTGGACTAACCATAGTAAATTGGCGGAAGTTAAATCTGATAGCGATGGTTATGTGCCTTCTGATCCCAGCTAATTCCTCGACCCGTTGGTAATACCACAAATCTATACCAATGCAACACATCAGCCTAGAATTAGCGAGCAGCCGTAAATAACATACCAGACTGATCATGAACACTGTCCTTTGCAAGCTCACTATAGTTTGCTTCAAAAGCAAATGGCTGATCTGGGATGGGGGACTTCGATAACATATCCCGGAATGCTGCTAGACTGGAAAGTTTCCTGACGACCATTGACAACTTCAGAGACCGCCCCCTAAATAAGTGTCTAAAATGATGTAAGCGGCAGGTTAGAGAGTCAAAATAGTATTTCTTACATTCGATGGTCCACACTGAAACGGCAATAACGCGTTTCATCACTGTCGACCGTCCATTTACATTCCGCTACACGTAGGCCAACAGATAGTTGTGGACCATTTTCAGGCTGCAAACCAGGCATATCAACTTGTATCTCTGTATCCTTCAATAAATTGATGTATCTGAAGTGTGAACTGGAGAGATACCTGTAATATCCATACTGATTGCTAGTGTGTGAGTAGGGCAAGACAATAGCACAAAAGGATACTCACTATTTTCCTAAAGATCTGAAGGGATATGCCATTTGTGCCCGGAGGAGTCAGAGAGAGAGACGATGAGGCGGAAGCGGCTATGTCAATGAGCCACCAGACTTTATACCCCATCGGTGATTTCCGCGTCAACAATGTTTGACGCTTTGTAAACTGCGCTTGATCCTGTGCGATAACACTGGTCACAGGCGTCAGCCTGAGCATGCGCTTCGAAGTTGTCAGTAACAGAGAAGAACGTACCTTGATAAAACGTCGAATCTAAGTTGACATTTCCAGCTACAATATCTTAGCTGCATGGTTTAGCTGCTAAATAGGGCCACAATAAGTCCCCTTCGCTTAGAGTGCTGATACCTGAAAGAGGCTCACAGCCACTTTTGAATAACGCTGTCAGGCGATTGATTATGGTGTCTAACGCCATGGCATAGTAGCCTGTCCGTGATGCACATGTAAGTATCGGCAAGACGATACAATTTATAAAGTATGCCCACCTGCAATGCTAAGTCCAGCCTTTGTTCGTAAATGCGGAGCAATATTGCGACTTTTGGTTTTTCAACGAGAGACAGGTCGCCGAGGCCAGGGAATAAGCGCCATATGCGGACCAAGGGGGCGCTGTCACTACTAGACCCAGAAGTAAAGCGTATGCCGTAAATCAAATTCTCCTAGCCCAAAAGATCGATGACTAAATCCAGACTACAGTAGATGTGATTGCGAGGCGGTGGGTACAATTGTGTATATGCACGAACCATCTGGGAGCTGAAAGCAAAAGTCAGGCGAGGCAGGGACCATACTAGACGAGGGAGAATAAGCACCATGAGCCCAAGAGTACGGCATAAAAGAGCCCCCAAAGCGAAGGTCGGATCATCCAGGAAGTTCCCAGAGCAAGCTAGTCAGCATACCCATTCTAATGCGTCGTGAGGTACGGAGGGTCGTCGACTATGCCTGCTGTTTCGTCCGATTCGCAGGCAGCTATTTTTGTATGCCACTTAGCAAATTTGAGATTATTGCCAGCACAGTTCGAAACATGAATCTTTCCCGTAGCATCAAAATCTTCTACCACGATGTGTGGAGTGAAGCCATCGGATTGGATGACTTCAACGATATTTGACACTGTTCGGACGAGGGTCAGTAACAAAGCCAAAAATATGTTTCACTGGGTTCCTGACATACACCCCCAAACGTTTTCAACCCTGTGACAGGGCTGTTTTCGAAGACCCTTGAGAGAATATTGCAGTAGCGCTTAGCCGGCCTGTGGGCACTGAGTACTTGCTGAATTCAAATGCCGCTCCGGGACTGAGACCGAACGCCATAGTAGCGCTGAACAGCCGCCTGTGTCCAATACTGAATCTCAGTGTCGCCTCAGCCTCGGATTTCAGGCCGAGCACAGCATGCAGATTTAGCCATACTTGAGCAAAAGTATTGGCTGGGATTCGAACTCGCGCTCAACATATTAGAGCCGCCTAACATGCGACACTCCAACAACTCATCCATCTGGTCTGATATAAGTGTAGACTGCTCAACGTATATGTATCATACTGCATTGGTCCTTTATCATACTTCCCTATGTATTCAAAGAGATGTTTATGTGTAAAA
>MLYV02000094.1:0-57778 GCA_001913855.2 Hermanssonia centrifuga
GCTAGTCGGAACCAGCCTGCTTGTGCCCTTTGTGTATCCCCGTGTGCTTCCTCAATTCATGTAAAGTTTGCTGTAGCACTGTCAATAATCATATATCCATTGCATGCTGCATATCTAATTGTGTGAATAAAGATTATTGTAAAGTATATGAACACTGGATGTTGCATATCTCACACTTTGAGCTTTGGAATGGCTTACATAGGCTGCAATTCCGCAGATTCTTACAAGATGCGCTGAGGTTTGCAAGCAATTGCATAGCGCGGCGGTATTTTGAGGCTTGCAACCGCCCCGATTATGCTGGGTGTTACAAGGACCGGATGTGTGAAATCTCACTACGTAAGGCCTCAAATATTAGTTAAGGTACTCTATTACATATGGCCCTTGTAGGGTCTTGCAAGCGTATGTAAACGAATGTTTTTTTTGCCGATGGGGATGTCAACACTAATTGGGATTGGACGATAAGCCTCCTCACCAGAATTGCAACACTGACTGCTGCATCGGATGCGGATTACCAGTATTACTGGTGCTTGCAGGAGACACTGTACTACACGTTCGCGGTCGTTGTCCACGTTTTGGTCGCCTGTGAAGAACGTTCGGAGCGGAGGATGGTGTCCCGAAACGGAAAGGCGTGCTATTGTTTGTGCACATTTTGGCAAAACCGGTCTTACCATTTCGGCGCTTCCCACGCCCCCCACCAACCAACTTCAACGACGAAAGCGTTCCGCACGATATCAACACCGACAAACCAGCAGCCCAACAGCTCAGAAGACCAATCCAGACGCTGCTTTTAATTCTTAGCCCATTGTACATACTTCAAATGAAGTTCGCACCTAGTCCTGAGCTAGAGAGGCTGGCCCAGAAACTCACCCACGAAGGCCCTGAATGCTCTGTTCGCACCAGAATAGAGCTCTATACCTGTAAGGACACTAACAGAGACAAGAAGCTCCGTCGAGAGTTGGAGACCGCATACAATGACGAGGTCTCTCATTCCCCGCCCCTCCCATCCTTCATGCAACACAACGGGGAGCATACCATGACCGCTTTCGGGCTGATGCAAGACCACAGTACCCGAAAGACTTTATTCAATCTCATCGGAACCCTCAACCTTGCATACCCTGATCACGACTTCTCTCACCTCCGGCCGTCCCACTTCAGCAAGGAGGATGCCGCAAGCGTTCTTAACTCCCTGAGTACCACCCTGGTCTCTCCGAATCGTGCTGGACCTGGTGCGCCGCGGTCATACTCCTCGTATCCGCCCATATCCCATGATTTCTTCCCATCATCGGTCCCCACGTCGTCCTCGCCCATCGACTATGCGCTCCCAAGCCCATATGCGCCGTCGAGAAGTGTTTCAGGCACGCATCCGTCGCTCTACCGCTCCCTGGACGGTGTCATCGGCCTGAACGACTGCGAAGTCTTCTCTTACAATCCGGATATGGAACTGGATCCTCATGCTGACGACTTTTCCGATGATGAAGATGATGTTGCCTCTGTCGGAGACGAGGATTCGTCCTCTGAAGATGAGGGGACATTTGAATTTGATGAGGATGTGTCTCGGGCTGGATCTCATCAACGTAGTGGGCTGGTTCGCATGAAACGCAGGGGCGGTATGCTGTGGAGCTCTCACTGGTTCTTCGTAAACAAGAAGATGAAGCGTATAATGTTCATCACGGTGTGGGCGCGCTCAAAGGGCATTGATTCTTGGATGGATGAGGATGAGTCGTTCTCGGAGAGCGTTGCTGGAGAGAGATTCTTCGGCTGGGCAGGGGCTGTCGGAGCAGGCGCTCGAGCGATGGGATTGACAGTCTAGAATTCGCAGATCCCGTAAGTCCTGCACGTTGTGTGACAAGTAATGATGTGAGACTGAGTTCTGTACAGCAAGACTCGAGGGTACGCACCTCGTGGATATCGCCTATGCCCCTACTCCACGTCATTCTTGGACTCACTGACACCCTTCATGATTATTTTATGCTCTATTTTTCCTGGGTTCGCACTCCACTATAACATATTCCCATCGTAAGCCTCTCCGGAGGACGCTGCTTGGCCTTGTTTCGGCCAGGCACAGTACCATAGTACCACCTAGTCCATTGTAGCGTTTCTGTAGCGTTTTTTAAGTCTCAAGCCTTGATGGTCCTATGCCCGAATACATCTCGCATTATCTCCTATTGTTGTGAAGATTGAGTGAATCTTGATATTTGTCTGAGATATGTGGAACTCACCGGAATATGTCTCGTCGCTCTCAGCGCGACGCAGTTACTTCCTACGACTATCAAGAATGATTCGGCTACTCGGAGTATGCATGCATCCATGAGTTGAAGCCAGAGTACTAGATAGAGGTCAACCGTAGACCAGCGATGGGAAAGACCTGATCGAAATAGTAGAACTAGAATCAGCACGCTCGCCGAGCTCACGAGAGCTTCAGAGAGGGTACGAATTTAGTCAGGGAAGATTGTATAGCACAAACTGCGTGAGGGGTAAGTACGAGCTCAGGAGTATCTATAAACGGAATTCATACCTCGAGTCAGGTCGTGTATCATATACCAGTCATTTATGGGCGGCTTTGCGGAGTAGTCTGGTGTGAACGCCAAAAAAAAGTATAATATTCAACCAGTCTCGGTGTCAAACTGGGTGTTTTGAGGGGGACACTATGGAAAACCCATGATGTTGGTCAAGACGCAAGCTTCAAAAAATTCTGAGCCTTCGCTCTCACTTCACACTCGTCACTATCGCACTTGATTATCGATTGCCAAATCCGGCAGGCAAGTATCGATCCGATCGGCAAGATCAAGATCGGGGTCCGTTGAGCAACCTCAAGCGCCCAAGCTCACTTTGGCTTCCTCTAATAGCTTCCTCTTCGACTTCACCAGCAGAAATAAATTACCTCCTCCTCACCAGACTTCCAAACCGCTCTACCCCAGGCGGTTAATACATACAATTGTGAGTGCGAATGGTTCCTGCTACCAATAATATCATTTTGCAGAAACTGATCAATTTATTAGAAATGCTACCTCGCTTTGCAAACCCTCACTTCCTCAATCAGAGTACACAGATTGTTTCTCGTGCGGACCTCGACAATATTCGCGATGTTATACGTCACGAACCCGAAGAAGACGATGACGGAATAGTAGCTACTCTTGAAACACTTGTCAAGCGGTCGCTCGGAGACTTTCAAGTGATGAGTGCAAAGCAAGAGAATACAAGCCCGGAACGTAAGAGAAAGCGACGCAAGATCGAATCAGATGATGGAAAAGATGATGCTCAGGCGGCCACAGAGGATGAAGTTGTTTGTGCGTTATGAACGGTCATTTGTTCAAAGGTCACAACTCAAAATTCCTTATAGCTTTCCGCCTACTTTCGAGTTCTACCAAGCTTTTCTCTCTGAGACCGAAACCGCTTCCAGTGGTGAAGTGAGTTGCCCCTGAAATGCACGAAGCGAAGTCCGTCGTTCCTGATAGGTGAATAGAGCCATGGAGCTTGCATATGAAGACAATGTCGCCGAAGCAGATCTCCGAGCGCGACGCGCCAAAGCAGCAGCTGTTGAAGTCTCGTGGATTATTCAACAATCCCAAATTCCTATCCATGTGAGTGTGAAGGCTATCCCCTGAACGGACGGTGTCTTATATCCCTCCAGCCCAGGCCCAATGACGATAAGAAACTTATTCATGTAACTCTCGACACGCCTATAAACGCACCTGCCTTAATGGTAGCGGAATTATCTAGACTGCCGCCCGTTAGGCCGCTATCAACGCCAAAGCTGCCAAAGAAGATACACCCAAGTCCCCACGGATTTTCTGCCGATGGTATATGCTGTCCTGTGGTCTCAGTAACGGTGGACGCGGCTACCCCAAAGAAGAAACCAAGGTACCGAAAGAAAACTCAGCCACCTACACACAGACCGCCCCCGGCTTTCTGGAGGCCATTACAGGAGTGGGCCGGAAAGAGTATGGGTTATGCGATGGGTTACGAAGGTAGTGAAGCTGTCCCCATAGGGGGTGTTCGACAGAGGAAGTATAGGAGGGATAAGATGCGAACTGGCGTCCTCAGCATTTGATAGTAAAGCGGCTGGATCTGGAGATGCTCCTCTTTTCCAGGCATGGATGGCAATGAACGCATGTGAACAGCACTCCTTTTCCGTTGAAGATATCCCCAGGATGCAGGATCTTTTTTTCAAAAACGACACATGTCCTCTAGAGAAGCGCCTATAATTTCTCATCTCGAACGGAGCGCTACCTTCGTGGTAAATATGTTTTATGGGTACGCCCATCACTCTATACAACGTACAGCACCCAGTGACCAGATGACCCATTGAACATCACGTTTTCACTGATAGGGGAAACATATTCTTGCAACTTTTGCGTCCCAACGGGTTCAATCCGTGGTCTTCTTGCGCTGTATTGTGGCCTATAATTGGACTTCTCCGAGGACACATCTCTCTAAGTTCTAGGGTCCTGGAAAGGACAGCATCTTTCACATACGACATGTGTTGTAGTGCGGTGTTTCCACTGCCGTCCTTTTTTTACCACATGGCCGCGATGCCAGCATCAACGCGTGTTTTAATATAACTGCGTCACGACCAGATCTTCTGGTTTCAACACTCTCCTTGTATGGCAGCATACAGCCGTCAGTCTTTGCGTAAACCAATGTCTCACTCCTGATGGCGCACGTCGACCGTGACCTCCTCATTAACGCATTGCCTCACTGATATTCTACTGAGGTTATCAGCCAGAGAATGTCAAAACTCGGATTTAGGCGGTGAGAGCTCCGATTGTGCGTTTACTATCACTCAATCCTGCCTATGACCTTCACAGACACGAACTCGGGACCGTGAACAGGAAAAACCGTGGATAAGTGTGGACAAAGTTGAATGTCAGATCGTGCTCTTCGAGGCATGGTATACCACCACCACGATTTTATCGATTCGCGACTGAATTTCGAATTCATTTCGGCCGTTCAGCGCGGAATTATACTCCACTTGACATCGGCAACGTTCATTCGAGAAGTTATGTCGCGCCTGCCTCGCTTTTGGTGTGCATATAATTCTTACTCCAAACCACTCACGACGTGGAGCTCGTAGACAGTGGGGACAACGACCAGCTCACATGGACGATCAGACAGCAGGACGAACATCAAGTTCTACGGGGTGAAATTTGGGGACTGAAAGGTGTAAAGCCTGCAGGATTCTACATCTCACCAAGCTCAACAGCTCAGCAGCCTTCAGTAGCCCCAGCTCCTCCAGCTCTCAGCACTTCTAACAACATGTTCTCTCGTCTCGCCGCATTCACTGCTCTTGCCCTCCCCTTCCTTGCGGTCGCCACCCCGACTAATGTCGCTCGCGCATCTTGCGATACTGGTCCCATCCAGTGCTGCCAGTCCACCGAGACGGTGAATGTCACTGCTTCCAGATTTTGTCTGCTCCGTTTAACATATCCATCACTTTAGGCTGGATCTGCTTCTGGCACAGCCATTTTGAAGTCAATCGGTGTCGTTCTCTCGGACCCGAGTGTCCTCCTCGGACTCACATGCTCCCCCATCAGCGTTGTCGGTGTGGGTAGCGGTGCGTCCTGCGATGCTTCTCCCGTTTGCTGCGAGAACAACAGCTTTGTGGGTTACAATTGACGTGCTGCTCTCAAGGATCTGCTAATCTTGAAACCTTAGGGCTCTCTCGTCTCTATCGGGTGTGTTCCCGTTTCTCTCTAAAGAGGATGACCCAGAAGAATGGCAAAGCGACGACACACCGTTTGCTCCGAGTGTTTGAATGATATGTACTATGCGCTTGTATTGAACAATTGAATTCCGAGTTCGTCACACACCACTAGCATGTCTGCCTCAAGGAATGTGTTCTGTTGATTGAGTCAGATTGACGCTACCCACAACATGAAGTCACGGTTTGATCTATATAGAAACAGTTCCTGTGTAATCACACATATATACACTGATGAAAGATATTAGTTGGTATCACCTTTCGAGTTATAAAGTTGAACGTTGAACCCTTGATACTCTATTTCTGTTTCGCGCCGATAGCCTAGGAACGGCATTGACTTCAACGTCCTCCTCGAGCTTACTTGCTCTCCTGCCAGCCTCGCCCATTTGCTGCACACATGACAGCCACATACGTATGGGTGGATATATGTCTGTCGTCCGCTCGGGCGGCTTCTGTCGGCTGGGTCCTGTCACCCTCCAGAGCTTACGAACGATAACCATCATGAATGACCTTCTGACGACAAGCTTGTGTTTGGACTGTGTAAGTGACACCGACAGCTATCGACAATGCCTGTGATCTGCACGGACACTATTGATTCACTGCGAAAGGGTAATTCAACGTCGAATTATCACGAGCGAAAGTAGGTCAATGTGCGCCTGTCAAGGTACGCGTCCAGATCACCCTGCATTTATAAGAAATTACATGCAAAGTGAGATAGTCAAGCAGGCATATAGCTGCCATGCGAAGAGTAACTAGAAAAAAACTATGCCTCTGTTGACTTAGGCTTTTTTTTCTGTAGCGAATAGTCAGGACTTATATATCATGGCTACCAAAAAAGAGACTCACGTATGCAACGGCCTCGAAGTCGTAGTTAATCTCAGACTCAGCAAGCTTACGCTTTTTCTGCGTTTGACGCTTAATCAACCTTTTCTCCGCCTTCTCTTGCTCCTCCTCCGTGCGCGGCTGCAAGTAAATAAGCTACTATACCTAGCTGGAGTGAAGTGGGAATGACATACCTTATTGTGTTGTACCCTAGCCACCCGGCTCATTGGGACAGGTCTCCATTTTCTATTTGCACCAACCCAAAGCTCCGCGTGCACCTCATCCTTAGGTATCACCTTGCATGTCAGGATGTGTCCCATAAGCAAATAGTTGTCCATCGTCTCCGCCACAATCTGCGCAACCGAGGAAGATTCGAACTCGAGGAAGGCATAGTGCTTCGAGCGGCCCGTCTGCGTGACATAGTTAGTGCGATGTTTGATTATGTATGAGACATCATCACTCACCGTCTTATTACGCGAGAGGCGTAAACGACTGACGTCTCCGAATTGTGAGAAATATGATTTCATTTGTACCTCGTAGAAACCGTGGGGTATCCGACCAAGGTAGATTACGCCCCGGTCTTCGGTCTAGAGGAGCAGCTCAAGATGATAACAATGCAAGATTTTAGAGAATACACACAGGTTTCCTCTTAGCCTTCTCAAGTTTCCTCTTGACGGTAGCATCGTCCTTCGCGATAGTAGGCAGTTTGCTTACATCCAAAGCGTCGGGCTCTGCATCCATTTCTTCATCAGAAGAATCGTCCTCATCCGTGGCGAACCCGAAAAATTGCACATCCTCCTCCTCCGCATGTCCCGTATCTTCAGCTTCACCGACTGATTGTTCAGCTTCGCCTTTAGATGACAAGATTTTCCCTGGCTTGCTGGCTTTTGTTTTCTTCGTTTTGATCCCGTCGTCCTTAAGAGTAGGGGTCTTTGAGGCTTTCGCCTTTTTCGCTTTCGGAGCTACATCCTCTACGACCTCTGTTGACTCCTCTATCGTCGATGCTTTCGACTTTGACCTCACCACCTTGCTAGATTCAGATTCTTCCACTTTCTCTGCCTCAACATTACCCGCACTCTCCTCTTTCAGCTTCTTCCCCTTGCTGACCTTGCCCAATTTTGATACTGCAACATCATGCTCGACTTGCGCTTCAACCTCTCTTCCCTTCTTTGTCTTCTTCGCCCTCTTCGCCTTCACGTCTGAGATTATGCCTTGCATCGTATTTGAATAATTGTAGGCAGGAGTCTATATGAAAGTTGGATTGGAGGCGTTCTCGAGCTAGAGTTGCGTCGAAAAGTCGGTCGGCCCGTAAATGACAATGTAAAAAAGTCTCTGGCCAGACGTAGGTAAATAATTCCTCTAAATTACACCTGATTACGCTTTTCTACATATAAGTGTCTATCAAGCGCCCAAGTAAATATGCAGTGTAAGTAGGATTAGACTTATAAAACCTAAAATAATTTACAGTGTAATTTATGTCTAGTATATACAGGTCTGTAAATAACTTTCCACGCGAGACGGGGCAGCATTCGAGGACGCCTCTGAATTCGACTTTCACATAGACTCTTGCCTACAAATATTCAAATACGATGCGAGATATGACCTCTACTCCGCCGCCAAACTCAAGCTATGCCATTCCTGCTATTCCGAACCTGCCTTCCCCCTCAAGTTCACGTCCTAGGCATTCCATTGGTTCATCGTTCTCGTTCGGACCAGAATCTCTCGTGAACTCTCTAGCCAAGACAAACCAGAGTGTGACATCTAGTCGCAGATCGTTCGCCTTGGATCCCAACAGATCCATCCTGCCTGCGTCTCCCTTTCGATCGTCACCGCGACTTCCGCGTCGACCGAAGGCCTCAGCTACTCGCCACCCGCTTGCCAATGATAACACAGACGTGTTTCAGGATTCCGAAGATGAAATTGAGTATGAAGATGAGGGCTATGAGTGGGGAATGATAGACCGCATGAGATTATGGAGACACGACGCACTCATGCAACATCTATACGATACAGCGGCGTTCTGGGGGGACAAGATCGTATCATGGACTAGTAAGTCGTCTTACATGTCTTTCACAACATCTCGTTTCAATATATTCTAGATGACCCCAATGACGCGTTCTGGCTCGCTCAAACATATTTTCTGACCCATCAATACTCCCGAGCGGAGAGGCTACTCACAAGACCATTCCCGACCACCCCGCCAAACATACCCCGTGGTCCTTCCGCAAACGGACACGCTAATCTTTTCTCTGCTGATCTCAAAGGCAAGGGTAAAGAAGTACCTCCGTTTGTTCTGCCAATAACCGCTGCTCCAAGTCACCCTAGACTACCCGTAGGAGGTCCTGGAGAAATGATCAATGTTGCTGCCGAATACCAGGATGGCGTATCCAGACTTGTCGACATGAGCGTCGCATGTAGGTATCTGGCTGCACAGTGCCAAGTGCGCCAGGGCAAGTGGGCGGATGCGACTGAGATGCTTGGTGAAGCAAATCCATTTCGTGCGTCTGGGAACAGCGGGGCAACAGTGCCTAACATGGATGGTGGAATCAAGGTATCTTGTTTCTTTCTGCTATAAAACCTAATCTCAACTTTGTTATAATGAGATTGAAGCATCAATGTGCCATCTGCGTGGTTTGCTGATGCTCAAACTTAATCGTGGCGACCAAGCGAAGCATTGTTTTATGGAAGCTCTAGCATTAGATGTTAAATGCTATGAGTCTTTTGAACAATTGATCAGTGGGGAGATGATGACACCCGACGAAGGTGAGCCTTATATATGCGCACAAACCCGCCCAGCCGATCGATTTGAACTTTAGAATGGGAATTCGTTCAAACTCTTGCATACAAGGAGCAAACTCCAGACGACGCAGAATTCGTTCAAATGATGTACACCTCTCGGTTACGCAAATACAAACATACCGAGGAACATGCACTTGCTCGCAGAAAGCTCGTCGAAGATTATGCACTAGGTGACAATCCGGACGTGCTTTACAGTTTCGCCGATGCATTATATGCACAATTTAGATGGGCAGATTGCTTTGCTATCACGTCAAGGTAGGCTCTTAGCAATATAAATAATAACTCCTCGCATAAAACTTTTCTGGCGTAGAATTTTGAGCATGGTATCCGTCCATGCCCCCACAATGCCATTGCATATAGCTTGCCTTTATCATCTCTCCCATCTACATTCGAAATTATTCATGCTCGCACATGAACTTGTAGAGAGAGAGCCGGAATCTCCAATAAGCTGGTACGCCGTTGGGGTGTGGTACCTGACCTGCAAGAAATGGTCGGAGGCAAGAACTTACTTTAGGTTAGTACTTCCGTGGTCGCTCATTCATACTCAAAAGACTTAAAACTTGAATAGCAAAACGTCACTCATGGACCCTAGATTCGCACCAGCATGGGTCGCTTTTGCTCATACTTTTGCTCTAGAAGGCGAACACGATCATGCAGTGACAGCATATTCAACGTGTGCACGAATGTTCACCGGGTAATTGGTCTCCTTCGTGACATGTTTGAATGCACTGATACCCTGGGCAGGTCGCATCTACCTCTGATGTTTGTTGGGATAGAGCACATTGTTCTATCTAACCAAATGCTAGCAGATGAAGCACTATATGCTGCCAACAGTATGTGTGACGGTGATCCGCTTTTGAAAAATGAACGCGGCGTTATGGCTTACAACCATGGAGAGTACGTGGCGAACTGCCCTTAACAAAAAGAAAAATACCATCTGACAAATGTGACATTGCAGCTTTGAAGGAGCGGTTGCTTTATTTCAAGAAGCTCTTCAACTGGCTCAAGTGACGCAAAGTTCTGAACAAGCTTGGTCCACTACATACATAAACCTAGGCACATGCTACCGAAAACTTAAGTATGTACATATTCCTTTCGTCGTATCTTTCAAATGATATAAATAAATCCTCGTTGTAGACGATACCCTGAGGCAAAAAACGCTTATCAACGGGTTCTCCGATTGGACCCTCGAGATGCTGTAGCTCTAGGATTCCTTGGAATGGTCTACCACCTGATGAACGACCTCGATGCAGCAATCATGAAGTACCATGAGGTCGGTCTATGGCGCGTCCTTTTGCCTCCATGCAACAACTAATCAACTTTTTTGGCCAGACTTTGAGCGTTGATCCCATTAACGGCCAAATTTTGGAATTGCTGAACCTCGCACTGGAGGCAAATGTCTCTGCTGGCCCACAAGGACCTAAGGGTTCGCTTGCAGGAGACGATGAATGGACGAGGAAGATGCGGGAGCACAGAAAGAGAAGTGCGACTGTTGAGCGAGGAGCTACCGGAGAGGACGAGATGAGTATGTGACATCAGGACTCATTCCAGTTCAATACTGGCTCATGGTGGATTGTACTTTGAGGGCTCACGTTATGTCTCCTCAGGGCCTACGTCGTAAAATGAACGTGGAACAAAAGACTAAGCTCACAGCACCTGTATGGTATATATCGTGCCTTTGATGCATTTCCGTCGTCCGTTAGCGAGTGGCTGCTTTTCGCCGGTAACGAATCAAGGCGGCTAGGCATGCTCATTGTCATTAACGATGATACAGCCTTCGCGAGTTTGACGTCCGAATGTTCCTGCACTCAAAGTACCAATATGCACTCAAGTTATTCCTCGACTCACCCTGATTTGCCGAACGAGGGTCTGGTGCATGTTTGCTTGAGCCATATTGTGAGGTATTTTCGATGGCGGTCTTGTGTTCATTTATTTGTAGGATAAATCCGTATAATATATCAATACATGTGGTAGTATGCGTATAGCGTTGTGAAAATGGGGATGAATGATGTTGTCCGTGCTTGAAATAGTGTTTACGGAGAAAGTCATTGAATGTCATCGGGCTTCTAGCTCGTATTCTTCTGGAGATAATGGATGACTCTTAGGCTAAACAATGCCTTTATTAAGCACGGATATATAGAAGTAGAACTACTCAGACTCACTGATATCTTATCCCCATCCTCGACGGATGTATGTTCACCGGTGCTCTCTTCATCAGCGATACTAGCACCCATCTGGACAAAGAGACACACTCAGCAGCCAATCAACGCCTCATGCCCTCAAGCTAAAAACCACCGACCTGGACGACTGTAGAAAACACCACTCCCCCTTGGTGCTCTGCGCCAGACGAGGCAAACCGAAATGTTGGAGCGGTATCAAAATCATTCGTTCGCCTAGATGTTTGGCCTTGCCATCGCGCTCGGATGGAATATCGCGTATTGAGCGTTGCGAGTAAAGAATTTGCATAGAGCTTGCCGATGAGGAAGTCGACGGCGAGGTACCATAACGCATTTGGGAACGATACAAACTATATTAACATCGAGATTAGCGTAGGAATCAGATGCGACACACTCGTGAACCTACAATTATGACCTCTATTATGGCGACCCCGCTAGAATTAACCGTGTAGTGATTCCTTTTCTTTCCGACATTAAAAAAGAGCACTTACGCAGTTAGTAGACAACGGTTTATTGCGAAGATCATGAGATGGTTTATCAAGTTATTTGTCCTACACAGTTGTTAGAATGTCATCTGCTTAGTTGGAAACAGAGAGCTCACGTCATGAAATAGGATTTGTTCTTGTTGAGAGCGACACACAAACACGTCGCAATGGTCATGTCTGATAAGACAGCGAATGCGGCAAACGGTAAGGCAGAAACCCACTACATTGCGGCCAATTAGTACGCCGATTGGTATGTGTATGATGGGCACGTACAGTTTTTGTGCTTAGCCTATCGATTTCACCCAGCACTAACCTGACAATAGAAGGAAATGTTACAGATGACCAAAGATAAAAATCATTATATAGCACTCACCCCCAAGCCGCCGTCTCTAAAAAACAGAGCTGTTCATCCCTGAGGTACAGAAATAGTGTTCAAAAGTCCACGCACCTATGCCAAACGCTGAGAGAGAGTTCAGAGCGGTATACACAGGAGTAGCAAATACACTGACCCAGATGGCAGGCGACAAATATCAACTGCCACTGCATGTGAGTTACAGAGTTTGCGTGCGGTGACTTCTACTCACGATTATTGGGATCATCCATACTCTAGTCCTAGGACTGAGGACTTTGGTTGCCGCAATTAAATATCGCAGAAGCATGAGGGAAACAAAAGTCTTACGAGCATAAAGCTTCACGGTAAAGAAACTGCATCGTAATAGCATCAGTAGCCAAGATGCAAAGATATTATGAAAAGTCTTACGTCTGGACGATGCAGCCTATTGCGGTCTTCAGAATACGTGTCAGTAACCTTCTACGAGTAATAAAACCAGGCTCACGTTGATTATGATTGACAACTGCGTACAAAAATTGGTTAATAGTATTAACACCCTGCTGTATGACTTACCCAGAGAGACCTGACAAATTGCCGTGTTATTATAAATAAAGAAGTAGGATAGACGATATAACTTGCCAAATCCCCCATACAAGAGCAGCAGGAGTTGCGTAATTCGTGACCTGTTTAGCAGTCGTGTAAGTATCCGTAGATAGGAAAGATATAGCATAAATGACAAACCAGATAGTGATAAAGCGCGTGGCAAACTAGATTATGCCATCCCATAAGTAAATTCACATGGAACGTCTCAACAACCCTCACCGAGCGAGATATGAAGCGTATCGAGAATCCTGTGCGACCGTATATTATCAGTTTTTTTAATATAGACAAGCGATATATTGACGGTCGTACCAAATTAGCCAGACCTGATATCATTCAATTATATGAATTATGACATGTATAGAGACTCGTACTCACCAACGATTTCAGGCGAACGCTATCCTCTGGATAGAAGGTGAAATAGATATATGTCTGTAAGATATGTGTCTTTTTTAGATTTATAGTCGATAAGGAAGTAATGTGACCCACCTGGACGGAGGTCAAACCGTAGAGACTACGAACAGTGAGCTTGAGCGATCGACACGTTGCATTAAAAGAACATACACCATCATCCCTAGGCAGCCAACAAAAGCAGCACCTTCAGATATATTTCAGAATTGGTTTCCATTCAAGAAGCCACCATAAAGGTTCCAAACTCACCGAAGGTAGACGTTATGTCCACTGGTCCGCCGGCATCCATCCTGCGGATGACGTTGGGATTAATTGGCGCAGGCCAAAGGGCGAGAACGAGCAGAGGAAAAGGGAAAAGTGGGTAAGGACAACATGTACGGCCTTTTGATGAGTCTGGATAGAGCTGTAAGGCGCATTGTGAGCCGGACCGCGCACCCAGGAGAATGAGTTCAAGGCCGCAGCTGAAGATACCGCTCCTTTTTTGGGCAGTCGGTAAATTTTAAGTTTGTTGCCCCTTTTCTCGATCATGCTTCAGGTTGTCGAAGATCTCTCCAGATCCTTCAGCCGATTGCCGGCTTGGCGTTACCGTGACAATTTTGGTGTGACGTCCCCTTTGAGCGTAACATTTACCGGCCATGTGATTGGCAGCGTTGACTACATTCCTCCGAACTCTCATCCGGTGAGCCAAGTTCTCTGTCTGCTCTTAAACCAGTCATCTTAATTAAATATGCAGCCTGCTCTAGTGTTTGTCCTCTATACCCACACGAACGGAATCTAGATCGATATGTCCGCCCTCGTTTCAGTTTCACGCCATACGCTCCGCCAACTCAAATTCATCGTGCCTGGAGGGCTTGTGACCTTTTATCTGGATAGTCATCATGCGTTCTGGCGCATAGCTTCTGGAGTCGACGGCAGCGGTTGGGCGCGGTGAGTTCTCTGATCTTTCACCAGTCTCGAGCTTTCTATGACCCGTACCTATGACCAGCACCATCGCCCTAGTTGCCCTTGCATTGGGCTTCGCCACCTTCACGCTGTTCATGTACATCCTTCTTGTGCCTCTCATCATAGGAGAACAACCCAATGTATGTATCCTCATGCCTGTTGCATTTCCGTTCAATTCCGTGCTAATCACTCGGATTTAAGTTCCGACATTGGAGACAGTCTGGTGTGCTGTCCTCAGTCATCCCAGTGCGGTGTCATTCCTCTCGAAATCCCCCTTTCTCTGTGCTGAAATTATCCAGATATTAACGGCTGCAATCGTCGTCGGTTGGACGTTGTTGTCCTACGTACTCGGTCGTTGGTCGGGTCTTGGCTACGTAGAGGGTACAATCGCAGGTATGGCCCCACATCTTGATGTGGTATTTTGAAATGCTCGTTTGACTGACGGTACTGTATTTCCGCTTGGCTGATATCTAGCTTCTGGCCTTTACGCACTTGGTTTCGGTCTGATGGGTCTAATGCCTGCTCCCAAAGTTTATCGACGTGCTTAGCGAATGCAGGGGACGTTTTCTTGTTCTCTTATCTCATGCATAATGTATTCCAACCTCACATTTCTCAATCCCGGGATCCTGAAACCATGATATGCCCTAGATGTACCGAATCACGGACGCTTTTCTCCACATGGGACGTTTCAGCCTGTCATCACGTTGTCTTTGCTCACTAATCAGCCCTGTCCTTTCCCCTCAAAAGACCCCTTGAAGCCGTCTGAAGACTTTTGCCAGAATGGCTATCGAACATTTTCAGGCACAGAGCAGACTAGCTATAACATAGCCGAAAGGACCGAGAAGGACCGACGGGGTTCCAATTAAACGCTGGGGTTGGTCTTCTAGGGCTCCTCAAAATCAAATTCAAAATCATTGCATGCGCGCCTTTATCTGCTTGTCTCGCGCATAGCGTCTTACGCAGATGGAATTATACATTCTAAAACACCAGTCAGCATTATCCCACAATATTCTAACTAGTCCACAATAAGCGATTCTATAGCTCGTCCTTCGGATGACCGTCCTTCCCATGGAACACCTCAGCAATTTCTGACAAGTATGATCAGCCGCGCTGACGGATCATGGGGAAACGCAAAACTCACTTCGTCTCATATCCGTTGACAGTGACGTAGGAAGGACGACAACATATTCAACGAATAAATCACCGTAAGACGACTGCTCGAATATAGGCATGCCCTCCTCTTTGATCGTTTCGACATAGCCCGGCTGCGTAACTCCTTCTCGCTTCAGCTGCACGGCGTGCCCATCCAGATGGGTCAGATTGCGCTCAAAGCCTAACAAAGCCTATTGTTCACATGTTCAACACCATGATTCAAAGGAGTGAAAAATCGCGGACGAACCTCATCAACGCCGATCGTCTGTTTCCAATACAAATTGCTCTCCTTTCTTCTCCAACCACCCTTCTCCTTTTTGCTCCTGACCCTGATAACAATATCTCCTGCTTCCCAGTCTGGGCTCTCGTCCGCCTCCCCTTCGAAGACAACTTCATGACCCTCAGGCATACCTGCCGGTATATCTAGGGTGTAGTGCTGCGTGTGGTCGAGGAGTTTGTTCCCATTGCAGTGAGGGCAGACCTTCTTGATGACCTTCCCTCGTCCTCCACATTCGTTGCAGGCGACCTGCGCTTGCGAGAACATACCCGGAAATATCTGTTGTCTAACAATCTTCACGCCTGCTCCATTACAACCGGAACAAGTGTGAATGTCGGAGGAGGAGGCAGCACCAGAACCACGACAGTGGTCGCAGAGAATGCGCTTCTTCACCATGAACTATGGAGCAATTTATTGAGTCCTTTGTCTTCATGGACTAACATTGTACTCACGTCGATACTCGCCCCAGTATACCTGTTGAGGATAACGTTCACATAAGGCAGTACTGAATGCATTGAAATTCGCTCACATGTCTGATAGATTTACTTCCATTTCACTCAAAGATGTCGGGCCGCGACGTGTCTGTCCTGCGTGACCTAAAACGGCGAACTACGTTTGAGCAACAACAACAATTCTGCGTTATCCTACGTACCGCCTCCGCCTCCGAAAAAGTTTTGGAACATATCAAACGGGTTGTGGTGTTGTTGGGCTCCGCCCTCATGAGCTTTCAAGCCATCCTGCCGATGAGTTAATGCGGGGCGCCCAGTAGCAACAACTTGTTTCAACTCACCTCACCGTGTCGATCGTATATTTGGCGTTTCTGGGATGAGAAAGGATGAGGAACCAGTATGATAGGAACGGTGGAGTACGCACTGTTGGGTCAGATAGCACCTCATATGCTATAAAGTCATTCGTTTGATTGGTCGTTCTCCTTGAATATGCTTACTTACCGTACGCTATGTCCACAAACTTCTCCTCGGACCCTTCTTCCTTGTTCTTGTCTGGATGGTATCTGTACAGAGGACATAAGATTATCTATAACGCGTGACAGATTGTGTGATACATACTTCTTGCTGAGCCTCTTGTACGCTGCCCTGATATCCTTTTCTGATGCAGACCGAGAGACTGTTTATGACATGAACAGCTTGTCAACGAAGGACTGCGAAAACCAATATGAGGCGCGCCTTGCACTAACGATCAAGAACTTTGTACAAGTCTGCCGCATTGACCAGGACTACGAGGAACAGTAATGAGGATAGCAGGAACAATGTTACTGGAGCCATAGCGGACCGCGTGTAACCCAAAACCAAGAAACCAGAGGGCTTAACAGAACACAGGCGAGATGTCGGCGAGTGTGCGGTGAGCTTACAGACCAAAGTAAATGAATTGTGGCCGAATCGAGACAGCCACGTAGCTGTGGGAATTTCCACGTGGCAGTCTATTTAGCGCTCACGTTCTTCCACGTGTCCCTATTAGCGCTTGTGAGTCGTGCAAGTTCTTCGTCGTTTGAGCGTTCTTGGGCCTACTCCAGTTCTACCACATGCTATCCTCACGGATACGCACCCTCTTGAGATCAAGAAGAACGTGCTACAGATATTACTCAAATGCAACAAATGAGTTGTACTCACCGAAAGTTAGAGGTCAAGCGACTATATCAAGAACCTGTAGCGACGCTCACTCACGCCTACCTTAGCATACCCCTTTGCTGTGTCGAAAGAAGAAGCCATAAGACAAGCTGGAGTACATGTGTCACTGGCATATCGTGGAATCGACTGTGTGAATGCATACGGTGCCCGGTATTTCCCAGGATCCGGCTTCCAGCCCAAGCAGCCCACCCGGATTCAAGCCATCTATCTCCCTGCATGGATCGTTAATGGAGTGGTGGAAGCAAAGGTTTGGTTTTCCAGAGGAGACGGCGAGGAAAAGCAGGTGAATCGAGCACATCCGCTCATTTCCGTGCGTCTTATTGAAGCCCTGTGTAGCAATCAGTGACAACTCAATTCAAAGAGTCGTATGTACATAGTAGCTCTGCCTGAAGTCCCTGATGCATTCTTCCCTGGTAGGTATATGCCAGGTCAAGAGTCTGCAATGAGTAATATCCACTGTTGAACTGAATTTACTGATGTCTTTGTCTTTTGTGTAGGTTTCGCCTTTAACCCTCTTTCACGAATGTCGCTTCTGGATCCTGAGGCTATTCATGTTAAGGCGGTTCCGTTCTCCCAGGAACTTACCAATCAACACGGCTCTGATGTCCTGTGCATTCCCTATACACTGTCGCCCTTTTCTTTGGTCGACGCCGCAAAGTCTGTGCCATCTGCGAGTGCTGTTATTTCAGAGGATTGGAGGATTGACCCAGCAACGATATCTTCTGAGTTGGTATGACGCATCGACTTTATGGATTATCTCATAACTGAACGTATCACATAGGTCGCTGCCTATCCAGTCCTTCTACCTGTCTATTTGGCGCGATATGACGCTGAAGAAGGACTAGAGACATCTGAGTTGACTGTAGTCATGGAAGCACATCAACCTGAAGTGGGCTCCTCTTTCACCTCCATGCTGGGATTCTTGGAGAAACTCATGTTTTCAGGTCAATATCATCATGCACAACTTCATACAAGATCGGGCAAAAACATTTGGTGTGCCGGAGGATGGATTTCTAGGTCGCCTCGCGAAAGTAGTCACAGAAACTGACTTCCTTCAAGTCACCGCGGGAGCCATTTTTCCTAGCCCGATGAAGCCATTTTTTGCTAATATCGAGCACATCCTTGTCGCGCCAAGAATGCGCAAGCGTATAGCGGAGCTGACAGAATGGATTGTTTGGAAGGCCTATTCGGCCACCGCTATGGAGAAATACCAGGAATTTGAGCAGTCGCAACGCAAGGCGGCGCGCCTCTCTGAAGGAGTGGACTTCGATGACGTGAGGATACGGGAGTTTAGTCGGGCAGAAATGGATAGTGTGATGTCATATATGTCGATGGGGACCGAAGTCGTCTTGCTCCGGGATATGATTGAGGTATGTCTTCAATGCTATAGCATATGCAGGCAAGCATCTGAGATCCTCCCTTGTCGCTCAGCGTATTTCTATAACCAACGTCAACGGCGAGCACCAGGGAAAGGTGGTCCACATTGACCTTGGATCGGCATCCAACAAAGAAGGTCATGATGCTTCTTCGCCGAAGAGTCCGCTTTCTGTGCAGCCGTTAGACCAGTTCTTGATTGATCTCAAGCAAAAGCTCGAGGAAGCGGAGAAGAAAGAGCAGGAGCGCAAGCCAGAGTGGCTCAAACAGTGGCAAGAGCAACAAAAGCATCTCGACGATTCGAAAACCCCAGTACTGAAACAGGCTTCATGACCTGTATCTTTTCGTCTACCACTGCTATATTATTTTGCCAGATTTACACATCTATCAGGTTAATAGCTACGCTTTCGTAGCCTGGTCGAGTAAGGTCTGACTGCGGACTGAGAGATTCGTATATATGCAAATCTATGAGAATGCATGAATTGTCCAAACACGGCCGCAGCTCGAAAGTACAAAGTTACTAAGACATTCGGCAGCATAAATATCGCAGTCCAAGTCCAAAACGAAGAAAGATGTAACGACAAAAGCGAGCGTGACGGCGAACGAATGATGAATGCTAATGATGCTAAGACTACATCAAGAAAAATCCAGGTTTGTGAGAAACAACATCAGGGACACGACTCCTGAGATCACAGTGAGATAGAAAGGGGCGCGCGTCGCAGGGGCACCGCTTGGGTTCCATCCCGGAGGCGCACCAAGCGTTATTGAGGGAGCCGCAGCTGTTGACACGGAGGTCACCAGTTGTCCATTGGACGTTAGGATGAAGGTAAACAATGTCGGAGAAGGCGATACAGTCGGGATGGCGGTGGCGTTGGAATGGCGGGTTCCGAGGACAGCAGAGTACGTGCTCGTCGCTAGGCCAGAAGAGACAATTTTACCTACAGGTGCTCTAACTGAGGTGTTGAAGGCGTAGGGTGGTGTGGTGGGCGAAGGCGTGGAAAGTAAGAAATTTGGTAATACAGTTGCAACTGTGGCGGATGCGGATGAAAAATAAGAAGCCACCTCGTCCGGGGATTCCACGGGAGCCGTTGCGTTGCGCAGTGGGTATAGGCCAATCATCGGCGATTCCTTAGTGTTGATACCAAAACTAAATGCAGGAGTGAGTGATCAGTCAAAATGGTGAACGTTCTGCACTTGCCTGAAAACCGAATAAACCGTTCGAAGAAAAGGTGTCCCTAGTATAACAGATGCTAAGTCACACCGAAGGATAAAAGACCAAAGACATTGCTACCTAATTGCCAATCGATGCCGTCCGAACTGGGAGGTGCAGCTTTGGGCCAACTAAGGCACAGGTCTGGGGTGCCAGCCGTGGGTCCTATTAAATAGTCCGTTGGCTGCATGACAAAGTCTTGGCCCCTGCGACACACAATGAGTTATCCCTCAGTTGAACGTGTTGGAAATTGTTACCCAAAGCTGAAAGAGATAGTCTCGCTTGCATCGCAAGGCATAGCCCATTGCCCAGCTAGACGATGGATGAGGTCAGAGGTGGCAAAAAAACATCGCACAACTTACATTCATCTACTAAACGACTTCCTGCAATAAGAGAGTAGATCCGTGACACCTACGGTAGACAATAAGCGCGCGTATCGAGCACAGTGTCCCGCATGCTCACGTCTTGATACGGCCCAAATATCCCTGAGGTCCCGCTGAAAAAATCAGTGCATCAGGAGGAAAAGATTCTCTTATGTAGCATAGATACTTACACGTCAAAGAGAGCCAAAGAGTTGTTTGAAGTAGCGCCGGGGTAGGTGGGTATAGGAGTTAAAGCAGTGCCATTGACCTAGAATCTTTGTAAGTCGCGACGGAGATGATGCAATATAATGTCGTGTTACCGAAAGCCCCGAAAGAGGGATGGTCCACTGTAGATAGCTTGAAGCGTTGCTCTCGGAGCCAAAAGGGGCGAAAGGGACGACTTCGTTCCATTCTATGAGACTAATATTGTTCACAACCGAGCCATCGACAGCGCCTTGAGATTACAGCTTAGCAAGAATGAAATGGCCGCAAGAATGTTTTGAACAGGACACACACCGAGGGTGAGACTTCCAGAAGTATTTTGAGTAAGGCTCAAACCAAAGAGCGGGTAATCCAGTTGCCCTCGTTGAGCAAGTTGAGCAAAGTAAGGTGCAGCTGGATCAATATATCAGACCGAGTGTACCTGAGTATATATTGGGGTTAAAGGTACTGACAACTTATCGATTGAGATATGTCCGACAGTCGAGGGAAACCAAGACCAAGGATACCGCTCACGTCGTCGTCGAAAGTGATGTTACTAGAGGTTACAGCACCTGTAAGACAAGTCCATTAATGATATCTATCGATTTTAAAAATAAAACATACCAAACCCTTGCTGGGCTACAGTCAGATTAGATACCTGCACTGTCTCCAGCGCAATAAAGCCATTTGCAGCTTTAAAAAAATACTCTGTTACAGTCGATGTGATATTGACTGACACGGCCCACTCACCAGTTCCATCCGCAAAGCTCACGTTGAACGCGGTCTGGTTGTTGTTGACGGGCACAAACGTTGGGCTATGGTAGTCCAACTGGTATTTTGGCACCTTGGAACACTCAGAGGTTGAACAGGCTGACGAGATGAGCCACAAGTCGGCAGACCCCGTATCCAGCCCTATACGGAAACTGATATTTGCGACTGAAATAACGGTGTAATATGTCCTAAGCATGGTGTTAGGTAGTTACACATGGAGGGGTGTGTGATTAGCGTACTGTCCATCATCCGAAAGCACTACTGGTACAATTGCAGAATTCTGCGCCGTCGTGGAAGAATTAGAAGAATTGCCCCAGTTGACCACCCCGTTCTCGATGCTCTCCAGACCTGAACGCCCTTCAAGACTGCGGACAGAAGGCGGTTGTACGCGCTTGAGGGTACCCACGGCGAAGCAAGCATCCAGGAGGGCCAGAGCGACGACGAACAGGAGAACGGAAAACATCATCGACCGGATGTGAGCGCTGTGTGCTACACTCCTGACATCCGAGAAGAGAGAAAGAAAGAGAGGGGACGGCTACCAGCAGCGTCAGAAATGCAGTATACGGGAAAGATGGGCTTGTTTCAGCACCCCGCCTGACTTGTTGTTTGCGGATAAGCGCTCAAATATGCATTGTCTAATTCGCAGCGAACGGTCCATTGTACAGGAGGATTATCGCCCGGCTCGTGAGGTATATATGGTTCGGATTGGACAAAGACATTGTGTAGGAACTCCCGAGTCATGCATACATATAGAATAATACATCCTGAGGAACGCGAATATGAGGATAAATACCGAAAAAAAACTAGAATAAGGAGCGAAGGAACAACGCTCAAAGACAAGCCTGACAGAATAACCAGAGGGAAACGGATAGTCTGGGGAAATAAAAACAAAACACTTATCGCTTAGTGAAGACTTTGTTTAAAAGACCGAGAACTTTCGGCACATTGAGCTGGACATATTCAAGATCGAGGAGATGCTTGTTATCCTTTTGCTAATCATCAAGAAACCAGTAAGCACGGTTATATAGCCTAGGGTGCGTGATTGTTACTAACCTTTTCCAAGAGATCGTCGATATTCAAATCCATCTCCAGGATTGCCTTCTCTCGACCTTTGTAATGAAGGGCGATGATAAACGTGCCCGGTGTAGGTGACGTGATATTGAAATAGATGTTGGGTCGCCTGCATGATACCAGATCAATTATCCAACCAACAGTAGAAATTCAAGGAGAACAGACCTGTTGTCCGGTACGTTGCTCTCCACAATGATACCCTCCTTCTCCAACTGGGCGTGCGTGAATCGATATGGACCCAGAACCTGGGGCTTCGATGGCTTCTTCTCCTTGCCGCCAACGGTGATGACACCGACACCGGTGGACGCCCCTTTATCCTTCGAGGCAGTCAGACGGACATTCTGCAGATATGCCTTGTACTGTTCAAGCTGGCCGCGAAGATAATTGTTGTGATCGCAAATCGTCTTGTAAACAGCCTCCAGTGATTTGCTCTCAGCCAAAACCTTCTCTCGCAAATTGCCCAAATGCACGAGCTCGGCCGCAACCTCCTCCTGCATAAGCCTGTAGCCGTCTGTGCGTTCCACGACCTTCTGCTCCTCCAATTCGCGCAGCATCTCCTTGACCTTGATGCCTTTGCGTACGAGCGTTGCATCCTTTGTGGTAGCAGCGCGTTCGGCGATCGCAGCCAGATTATATGGTCGCTTATCTGCCACATGGGGTAAACTACGAATCAGCTGGACGAAGATAGATTTGGTTTCCATGTACAGCATGTCGCTGGACGACACGGAATCCATTAGAGCGCTCTGGATATCCTGAATGGGCGTTTCCCAGCGGCTGTAGAGTTGCAATTCGACCGTACGATTCTCCTTGCGAGGTACCTGCGCAGGAGCTGCGCCTAGTTCATCTGTAAGGATGCGAAGATGTTGTTTATCGTTTGGTGACTACAGATTTAATCAGTACAGCCCCCCGTGATTTGATATAGCACTCACCAAAACCTCGACATGCTGCAGGATTAGCGAGTGGGTATTGTACAGCTCGTTCAAAGTGATGTGGATGACGAGATCTTTCTTTGACAGAGCCATATATTGGTCCATCTGAGTGTATGCTACATTAGCGTTGGGATTATAACGATGTTATGGAGGATACGAACCTCTAGTGTGTCATAAAAGTCGCCGACCTCGCACAGATTATTGAGGAATTGGTTGATCCGTGCCTTGTTGTTCTCTACAAAAGGATTCAGGGTGATCATATACGCCTCCTTAGCGTAGGATGGCTTGTTCGCAAGGTTCTGCAACATCTTTGCTATCTGATGTATGGATCAGTAAGCTGTGTGAAGTGAGATGTTTGGAACAATGCGAACCAGTGTTAATGTCCGCCTAGGGAACTTGGCAGGCACGCCATCCACCAGCATGTAGGCTTGCGGTGTCACGATAGCGGGGTTGATGAAGCGGAGGAAGAAGAAACCTCCAATCAAAGAACAAATGGCATAGTCTGTGGCATCGGGATATTTACGCTGGAGAAAATCAAATCAGCTCTAGATGATCACAGTATGTAGCAAGAAGATTTTACTGACCCGCGTTAAACTTCTGATCTGTTTACAAATCCATCGAATACCGTACGGAACACTCTCCATGCTCTCGATGATAGTGACGAGGAAGCTGTTCGCGATTTCCATAAGCATGGTCAGACGAGGTGCGATGATAGCCTGCACGTCGCTATTGGCCGATGCGACCTCTGGTGCCACACCGCGAGGGAGATTCGGAGGAAGAGAACCAGTCTCTTCTTCGATCTGGATGACCATCTGCTCGTACACCTTTACAGGATTAATCTCCAGGTTCAGGTCCTTGTGTTCGATGAGACTGTTGATGCGCTCTGCAAGAACGCTCTTGAGATAACTCTGTCCAGGCCCCCTTCGTGTATATGTGGTCATCATCCGAGAAACGGGTGTGTTGGCGCGGAGGAGAGATCCGAATTCCGTAGCTGTCTCAAACTGAGACGAAAGTACGGACTGGAACATCGTCAAGAGAAGGTGCTCCTCTCTACTCTCGTACTGATTTCCGTATAATGTGAACATGACCGTCTGTAGTAGGGTATCAATCTCTGATAAGCTGACTAGACGGCATAGAGAGGCAATGTGTCGCGGTTCGGATTGAAGGAGGAAGAATAGATTCGAGTATTGTTGCAGCTTCCGATCGTCGGGGAAGTGCCCTTCAGTGGCGTCGACGTCTTCAAGATGGCGTTCGACTTCATGTTGCTATCGTATTATGTCAGAGGGCTGGAGGTCAAATATTCAAACAGTTATACGGACCTCGTCGAGAGCCATGCGATTCTGAATGAGGAGTCCAATGCGGGAATCGAGGAAACGGACATCACGCTCCAGGACAAAGTTGCGCTTTGACTGGGCAGAAATCCGGGACTTCAGTTCTCGTAGTCGTTTTTGCGCTAACCACGTCAGATATCGTTAGATTATATTGGTATCATGAAAGGGGAAAGTTTACCTCGTCCCAACTCATCTTCAACCTCCACGTCTTGTTCAGCGGCCATGCTGAACAACGCGGTAACGCTGTAACGGTTCGTATTCCTATTCGTAAGACGGCGGGACGACATACTGCCTGGTGATTGAGGAGAATTGGGGAGGTCAGTGTAGGACATGGTGGATGCACGCGAGTCGTTTGGTGATACAAAAACGTGAGGGGGTGGGTAACCGGTTGTTGGAGAAAGACCAGGATATCAGGGTAAGGAAATATAAATTTCGAGAAGACCAGTCTCAATCCCAAGCGTAAAAGAGCGTGAAACAATTCGTGAAGCAGTCTATGCGAAAGGGGTGTCAAGCAGGTCGACGTCTCGGGGAAAGGTGCACAGATCGTTCTGTTGTTTGGTCAATTGTACCAGATCTCCCACATGAATTGATGGCGATAAGGGTTATCAGCTCGAGTAATATTTTCTCTAGCTAACAGCCGCCCAATTATTTGCTCGGACGCCATGGCAACAACGTCGAAAATGCATCGAAAATGGCAGGTCCAGTCTTAGGATGGCATCGCAACGCTATTCAAAGGCACCTTGACGTAGACGTACACGTGTTCGCTAATATTACAAATATACATATATGCTATACATACTGTTCCTGTGTTGTGATAACTACAATGTGACTGGGGGATACATGAGGCCAGAAGACGGCAAGAGGCAGAGTGAGAGCGTCCGTCGATACACTGACTAGTAGGTTTGTGGAGGCCAGTCAGGAAGACTGCTGAGGGCGGCATTGATGCTTTCGCGTACACGACGCTTTGACGCGAGGTCTCCTGATTGACGATACCCGGTATAAACTTCTTGCATCTGGAAGGAAGCTGCAGCTGCGGTATCTACGGATGCACCCTGTCAACACAAGGAAGATTAGGTCGTAAAGGAAGATCTACATACCGACATTGATGTCTGCCTGTTTTGCGAGCTAGAATCGGACACGTTGTCAGTGGGGATAACTCAGCGTAGTGATAGGTCATACTGACCTGTTCTAGGCGTACAATGTCTTGGCCCTGTCCTCCGTAACCGCCTCCATACCCACCACCGTAACCATTGCTGCCAAACAATCCAGATCCACCCATTGATCTCGCTCTGCCCTCGATTTCCTGTTTCCGTGCATTCCATGCATCCTTCAAGGAATCGAACGAATTTATCGCCTAATCGGTAGTCATTGAATTATGGTTAACCATAATCCCGCTCAAGCCCACTTACCTGCTTCCATGCATATGCATCCCATGACTCCAGTTCTGCCTTGTGTTGTTGAATGAACTCTCGAGGGTGTTGCGGCTTGAATTGCGAAGCTGTCTGAGGGGCAACTGCTCCCTGTGAGGTGTAGGGATCAAACTCTGGGACATATGCATTTTGTTGTGATTGCTGCTGCTGTTGTTGCTGTGGTGGATATCCGTATGGAGTAGCCTGTTGAGGAGATGTGGGATAGCTCGTGTACGAGGCCTGCTGCTGTGGAGCTGGGGTACCGTATTGTGAGTTCAGGTGTCCAGCAAGCTGCTGTCCGAAGGAGCTACTGGGCTGAAAAGGCATTCCTGAGGGCTGGGTCTGTACAGGACTGGAATATCCTGTGTTATAACCAGGCTGCTGGGGGTATCCTGTGTTCCCCGGCCAACCTGTCTGCTGCTGCGGCTGATAGCCAGCATTGGATCCCAGCTGTTGACCTGGTCCAAAGTATCCTCCAGGGCTAGTAGCAGCACTCTGGCCTGAGGCCTGTAGCCAGGAGGTGAACTGGGTCGACGTTCCCTCTGGGTTGTCTGTGCCGTTGATGTCAGGATAGCGGGTCAGTGCGTTTGAAGGATGATCGATGAATGGATTATTGGAGAGTTCAGGGGGATGAGAGCCATAACTCTGTCGAGAGGAGTACATAGTCGGAGGTGTGAGAGTTGTTCGAGGCAGGGGGCCACAAAGTAGATGAGCTCTCCTGCGGCCGCGGTTCCATGACGCCGCACTGGCCGCCGGATTAGATTAGATTATTGCAGCATCCCACACGATTATCTATGAGCGCTTATATTATATGAAGGTTGGCACACAACACAGGACCTTCTACCTCCTTCTACTTGCACTCACCGTGTTTCTTCGTCCTTCTCTATCAGACGTCCGACCTTTGACGACGGGAATGAAGCAGTGCGGAATTTACACGACTTATAAAATCGGGCCAGGGAGCCCCTCAGTCACTGGTCGTGTTCTTCCATGAGCTTTCGTGACTGGAATAGTCATCTCTGCCAGTGTTCCGCTTGTAACTTGTGTTGAACTTCAGGAAACGGTATGCTATGTCAACTCGTTCAAGTCCCCCGCACCTTCTGCTCGCTGCCTTCCGTACTTACTCACACGTGGAGTGTGTATTTTTACTCCTCGGCGGTACTCGATGGCGCTAAGAAACCTCGTGTTGGCGAATGAACGGCGGACCGCAAACACAAGGCAAATCAAAGTGCTTTATACACCCGTCTCGGAAGCAATGAGTTTAAGTTGACCTTCTACCCCTTCTACTTCATGTCAACTCGACCGCTATGTTACTGATCCTGCTGTCGCTTTGTCTTCTTCTCTTAGGCCGAGTCGAGGCTCAGCAATGCAGACTTGTCTTATCAAACGATGTCAAGTCGAACCCAACATCGGCGTCCTCAACTATCCTTGTGCATACATCGTCCACTGCCGCGAGTGGCAGTCATCCGTCTGCCACTACCGGGGGGACCACGAGTCCAACTGCTATACCGAGCCTTGCACCTTTCAATTATGGGACAACAACCGTCAGAGGAGTAAATCTGTAAGTTCCGGTCATCCTTGCGGAGGACGTGCTTGCTTACTGACGTGGCCTAGTGGAGGTTGGTTTGTCCTCGAGGTATTGGTCATCATCCTTCTAGGCCTGCCTTTGTCTGCTCACCTGTCCCTCAGCCTTGGATTACCCCCAGCCTTTTTGAAAGCTTCAACAATACCAATATCGTTGACGAATTTACGCTGGGCCAAAATATTGATCATGACACAGCCCTTGATGTCCTTCAGAACCATTGGGAAACGTGGATAACAGAAGACGACTTCGAAGCTATCAGTGCGGCAGGGCTGAACCACGTGAGGTACGCAAAATTTTGCCAGTATCATGTTGCTATCTTTGTTCACTAGCGTCTCTCAGGATGCAATTAGGGTACTGGTCGGTTCCAATTACATCCGCGGATACTAACTCCACCACCTCCGTCGATCCGTACATACCTGGAGCTTGGCCATACCTTCTTCAAGCTCTGACTTGGGCGAAACAGAATTCTTTACATGTAATCCTCGACCTGCATGGAGCACCTGGTTCACAAAATGGTTATGACAATTCCGGGCAACGCACAGGAAACCCTATGTGGGGGAGCGACCAAGATAACGTACCCCGGACATTAGACATAATCAGCTTCATAGCCGATCAGATTGGGGGGATGATAGACGTACTGGAGTTATTGAATGAACCCACTGCCTTTACCTCCAGTATCGGTGATGTACTTAAAGGATATTGGCAACAGGGCTATCAGATGGTCAGGACTTCCGCAGGCTCATCTCTAAAAGTGATGATTATGGATGGATTCCTCGGCGTGCAGGTGAGTTTCGTCGTTGCCTGATCCTTGGATTTATCTTACTCGAGCGCATACAGAATTGGGAGAATTTCTTGATATATCCCTCCGCACAGGGTGTACTCATGGATACCGTAAGTTCGAATCCCTATCATAAGGTGAATGCGGGTGTGCTCACCTCTAGTCTACAGCACGAATACCAGATCTTCAACTATGACCAATTACAGTTCTCAATGTCGGAACATATCAACGTTCGCTTGTCTCTTTCTATCTCGGGTGATGAAGACTAATGACATCGTACAGGCTTCGTGCCAAATGATTCCGAGCCTTCAGTCATATGCCGACTCAAATTTGTTTACGATCATTGGTGAATGGAGCACAGCAGCCACTGACTGTGCGATGTGGCTGAACGGCCGTGGAGTCGGATCCCGCTGGGATGGTACATGGCAGTCTGGTCAACCGACCTTTGGGAGTTGTGACGGATGGACTGGCAACATGAGTACCTTTAGTGACGACTATAAGACATTCCTCAGACAGTGAGTATCTACATTCTGTATCTCAGATTACGTCATTTATTGTATGTATTATCAGGTACTATGAGGCACAAGTCTCTATCGGGGAGGCCATCCAAGGTTGGGTATATTGGACTTGGAAGGTCAGAATTGTTTTTCCATCGGTCTTACCACATGATCCCTTAGTCCAGTGTAGGCTGAGAATGCGGATGATTGGAGCTATCAGAGGGGGTTGGAAGGAGGCTGGATTCCACAAGATCCAACGGACAGGATGTACCCTGATATTTGCTCCGGAAGCTGATAGCTTTGCTCTAATTTATGATTTCATGTCTTTTAGCCTACACGGTCACGGACTTCAGATTGTATCATACCTTTATGTAGACCACGACAATGCTAGCACTCGTCAGATAGATGCTCGGTGTCTTTATCAGCGCACCACAAGTACGAGAAGAGACTGAATAGGAATACAGGCAGCGCAGGGCTAGCAAGTATTTCTTTTAACAATTAAACATGATGGTTTCATTGACAACTACGGACCGACTGATTATGGATTCTGCTTATTGTTCGAATTTACATAGATAACGGTAACTAGTATACAGTTGAGATTACAAGGGAGGGTGAGCGAAGGGCTTCTTGAACCCAGTTGACACTAGCGGGGGTTGGAAAGAGGCCGATAGAATGGTTCTGTTCTGACTGTGAGATGTGTGTCAATGAAAAGAGAGAATGAACAGGAGTTCGTCCATGGGATATATGATTGAAGAATTTACTTGGAGGTGAACACCTTAGAGCTTCACACCTCGACGAGCTCGCCTTGCCCGACGTCGCTCGGAAATCCGCTTCACCCCAGGTAACTGGAGCGTCTCTCCCCTCCACCTCCGTAAGGCTTTCTCAGCCTTCGGGTCGCCCATCATCTTCTTGATTGATTTCGCGTTATCCCTCGCTACCTCTGCCCGGCCCCTGATACGGGTGCCCACCGAAGAAATCCAGCGCACGCCCGCTTCGCGCATCTGCCGCGCCCTGTCCTGAGCATGATGATTTCGTTGCTTCAGTCCACTCTGAAGTAAGGATACCGTTCCCTTCGACTGCTCCCAGAACATCATCGTTTGGCGTCCAATCGCGTGCACGAGTTGATCCAAGGCATCAATAAGTTCTTCAACATCCTTGTGAGCAGTCTTCTTCGCCGCACAGAAATCGAAATACTCCGAGAGTGAGGTGACAATCCGCGTGCTCAAGGCATACAAGGACGGATCTGAGGGCGTGGCGTTCTCTTTCGCCTTGCCTTTCCCGTGAGGGTGGTGGGCGATGAGTGAAACAGAATTCGAGGAGCCGGTGAATGTGCTCAGAGCTGAACTAGCCTCGGTCTGACTCAAGATAAGATCCGTTCCCATCGTCTTACCAGGCCACGTAAGCATACCGCAGCCACAGTCGCATTCGGCTAGTGCGTCAGCCCCGCGGGATGCACCGGGATTGGTAGAGGACGCAGAGGACACAGGACGGGCGATAGATAGGGATGATGCGAATGTAAGAGTAGCGGAGTTGAAGACGACCACTTCTAGATCCTTGAGCGACGAAGCCGTGAGCGCGGAAGTAGAGGAAGTCGTTGTCAAGAGTGACGCCGACGCGGATCGATTGGCAACGGATGTTACAGGGCGCAGCAGTCCCCATAGAGGGGAAGTGACGCCGTGCTCTTGAGTATGACCAATGGCCGAGGACTGAAGAGAGCCGTGAACAACGTATCCTAAGACCATCGAAAGCACTGCCAATCTATGCGATAGTCAGTAATATGAAAGGCAACGAGTAAAAGCGACGTACAATGTAATTGCATGTGCGGAAACCTTCGGCATGGTCTTCTTAAGTGAGGACGCAGAGAACATAGGTCTCAAAGCATGCTGTAAATGAGATGGCTTCGCATTCTCCAGCGTCTCCTGCTCGACCACAGGAGAGGAACGCATACTGAGAACAGTCAGCTTGTGCGTGGGGACAGCCAAAGCTTGCCATTGCTGCTCTGCTTCAAGGAAATAATCGGTAATCCCAAGGAAATCGACCAATGAAGGAGGGCTCGACATCATCACGGGAAGATAAAGGGTATGGTCGAAGAGGGATATATCAGAGAAAGAGGGAAGGAAGATAATTGCAAGAGAAGGGCAATCGTGCTCGATAATCGTGCGCGACTGAAAACCATTGAAATTAGTGCTAAGGAACGAAATGAGGAGGAACATACATGGTCAAGGCCAGTCTTGTCGAGAACGCAAACAGTGCGCCGCGATGATTTGCAAACATGAGAGCCTTGCGAATCGAAGTGACGGATGAGCATACGATGAGTCCTAGAAACCTTCTGCGACGAAACTAAGCCCATGCTAACGGCCCACTTCTCGAGAAGCATATCGATGAATTCATACTTCGCCATCGGAGAAGAGCCATAAAGCACAACGTAGAAATCGGGCTTGGCGATAGATTTGACGGAATCGCATTTAATTTCACGAGCGTCATCGTCTGAGACCTCGGGTGTAAGTATTTGACCCGGATCCGCAACAGGCTCATCGGTGAAAGGGGGGAATTCTTCGTCAATATCCGGGGCAGGTAGGTCTGCTTCTGAAGATGAAAGTTTCTCAAAAGACGTATTCAATGACTCAAGCCTTGAGGTAGTCGGATCTGGAAACGACAACCTCAGCGCACGAGTAGAGTGAACCAGGGATGTCTGCAAAGAATTTGCCAGGGAGTTGGACCGCGAGGAGCTGAGGGTGCTCATCATGCTTTGATCAAGAGCAGCCTTAACGCGCTCGTCCTCCGGATCCTCTTCGACCGCAGGGGGCGAAGAGGGGCGAGGGACATGGGTACCCTCGGCCACCGACAGAGAGAGATAGTCAGCAGCTGAATCAGAAATGGGTAGAGGAATTTCTTCTTCAATCAAGCCTTCCCAACCTTCAACTACTCCGCCACGAGAGCTCGCGATGCTGTTGAATGAACGTCTTGAGACGGGTCTACCGTCTGCGTCTTCACGATCGCTATCGTCGAATTCAGCGGCTGAATCCTCGTCTTCGGATGCTCTGCTGCTGGCGATGTCTAGCCAGTCGGAGTCGGATAGACTCTCTAGCTCGGAGAGACTGGTGTAATTGTGCTCTGAGGAGGACATTATCGATAATGGGAGAAACGAGTTGAGGCGGCCTGAGAGGGGTGAGCCAGCTATAAGAGGCCAGTCACACGTGCCGGACCGGGCAATGTATGCCATCAGCCGGCTCAATTATCCTCTTATCGATATGTGTGACTCAGAAACGTTTCTCACCATTTTATTTTTCTCAAAGAGCTAGCAATGGATTTCAGGGATGTACCAGAAGATATTTTACTTCAAATTGTTTCGTATTTATCGGTTCAGGATGTTCTTGCGCTGAAGCAGGTGAGTCAACATTGTCGCATCGCCGCGGCTGCTCGCACGACTGACTCACTGACACGCAGACATGTCGTGTCTTGCACGCCTTCGGAAGTACGGACTACCTCTGGCACAGACTGATAGAGAAGTCGGACCTCATACTGGACATTCCGGTGAATGTACCGATCGGAGGGCTTTCGGCGGATGATCTGCAACTTCGAGCAATTCAAGCTATCCGCCTGCAGCGGAATTGGAGGAGTGCATCATCGAGAATTAAGCGGAAAACGCCACTCGGCACTGCCAGCGATGCACTTTTCGAACACATACAGTTCGTTGCCGGGGGTAGGTGGCTCCTCACAGCACAGGGGTCTCGGCGATTCGAGAACAGGAATCACACCAAAATTTCGCTCTGGTCTCTGGCAAACATCCAAGATCCTCATTGTGTCGCTCAGTTCGAACTGGTGGGAAAGCACAGAAATTCTTCCGTCACCGTTCAACTCGCAGAAAAATTGGTTACGTTCGTGGTTGCCTTATTCGACGGAAGTCGAGAGTGCGTTCTCCAGTTCTTATGCGGTAAACAAGCATACCTAATACTCGCAGCAGCTTTATCGAGATTCGTATCGTCCAGCTCGATTTTGAAATCAACGTACTCGATCCGATGTCTCCGTCACCCGTGACTATCACCTCAAGGCGATTAGAGATACCGCCCTCGCCTGAAGACGATCCTACAATAACGCTGATGTCACTGATTGAAGGGATCTCTGTGTGCGAGAACACACTGGTCGCAACAATAGCGAGAATCATACCTGGCCGAGAGATTTCGTCTCGCATCTTAATCGCGGATACACGCATGGGCTCTGCGAGATGGATGTGCGCGAGCTCACTTCAAGCAAGTACTTCACATAAAAACGATCTGCTCACCCTTGTTGATGTACCATAGCCTTTACTCCTTCCGCAAGCTAGATTACACGATCGTCATATCGTTGTTTTGGGTCACGTCGGGAAGGACTTCACTGTTCGTGTTTATGAAATGCCTCGACTCCCTTCAAGCGGGATACACTCGAATGGGGACCCGCAAGGAAGCCCTGAAGAAGTACATACGGTTGAATGGGGCCCAATCATCAAGCAATATCAATACACATTGGGTGGTAGCCCGATGGACCCAATACATATACCTCATGTCTTCACAACTTCTCTCGCGATCATGATTTTCAACGACGAGCTCGGACGAATAATTCACTTTCCATTCGACAAGCCATCGAAGCCCCCTAGGGATATTGAAGTGCCACTCCCGGCGGACATTTCGATTCGTCTTGTCGGAATCGGTGCCAGTGGTCGTAGAGCTGTATGGATGGAACACAGCTTGGAGACTACCCGTTCTCGGATCATGAAGCTTGAGGTGGAGAAGACTGAATCAGGCGGGCTCGAGCTATTTCATGGCGAGCTATTACCTCCGGACTCTCCTCTTCCGTTTTCAACAGATGCATGTCATATGTTTGCTTTCGATGAAGCGACTTGTCGATTATGTCTGGGATTATGGGATGGTAGCTTGTACATCGTGGACTTTATGTGACTCGTGCATAGTACTTCGCGTTGCCAGTGGCCCGGGTCCGCCTTTTCAGGAACTCGTCATACACACTTGACAGTTGTGTGTTGTGTAGACGTACGAATAGTTAAACAGAGAGGATTGTGTCTTTATTTTTCAGATAGAGGAGGCTAGAATTATTTTGGTGTATATATAATGTAATATCGTGAAATCATTATTTGTGATCTCGATCTTTCGCCACGTGCACACGACCAAAAGTTCGACGGCGACTTTGAGTCAACTTGCATACTACTCCGTCGACTTTCATCCTTTCTGGTCATTCATTTCTGTCGTGGCCTGCTTAAGTTGGACACTATAAAACTTGTTGTCTGGGAACCTCCTCTCGCTAGACGAAAAATCCTTTGACGACGCGTCCTTGACTATGGATCCGGATTTAAATCAGCTCGTGCAAGCCATCCAAATTGCATCAGATCCGACACCAAGTACCTTACACAGCCAGGCATTGGAGTATCTGCAGACCATTCAGCAGAACTCTGCGAGTACATGGCGAGTCGCCCTCACGTTGTTTGTTGAGCCAGGACCAGATGGTGGTCGAAAGTACCCACCGGCGGCACGCTTCTTTGCATTGCGGGTTATAGAGGAATTTTTGGACAATAGGTTAGTTGCATTCTTCAGTGGTGGCATGTGGGTTCTGAGGAGACTGGATTATATCCGAAGGTTTGAACCACTCGACGAGGAGTCATTCCAATTGCTCAGGCAATCTTTAGTCTCGTATATTCAATCTGAATATCTTTATGGTTCGGCAGAAGCTGGTGCAGCTTGTAAGTCCATTCTAGTATTTTCATGTTTTGTCTATCGCTAATCCGTATGATCCAAGATCTTCGCAATAAGTTCTCACATACCCTTACGCTTTTCTTCCTTGTGACATACCTCGATCAGTGGCCGACGTTCTTCGGAGACATTTTTGCCCTCATCCGTCCTCCACAATCAACTTCACAAACTACCTTCAACCCCCATGTCTCCCTTCTATTTTTCCACCTTGTCCATGAGATATCTGGTGAAGTCGCAGATCAGCTCATCAAGTCAGCGAGAACGTATACTGCTGCGAGGCAAGCCCGCGATACTCGGGTGAGGGATGCTGTTCGAGACAGAGATGCAGCGGCAATCAATGAGGCAGTTTTGACTATCGTTGCCGACGGCGTGGAGAGAATGTCGCGGTTAAGGAAGGGAGATGTGGCCTCGACGAATGAAAAGGAGCTAGATATGGCCGTAGAGGTGGTAGATTGGGGCACCAGAACCTTCGCCTCATATGTTGGTACGGTTTTCGCGATCAATTCTACCTATTGCCATTGACTATTCTATACAGGGTGGATTGATATCAATCTTACTGTGACACCTACAACTGTCCCACTGCTATTCAATCTCTTATCCGACCAGTCCCTTACGATTCGATTAGCAACGTGTGGCGCGCTCACAAGGATCGTCTCAAAAGGTCTCAAAGAGCCAAGCGATAAACTCCAGTTGATCAAGGTCCTATCTTTGGGCCAAGTGCTGGACACTCTCGAAACCAAAACTCGTGCAGAGCATGCCAGTAGGGGATCTGACGTTGATGAAGGAGAAGAATCATATCGGGAAGCTCTCGGTAAATTGTTGAACGTCTTAGGCCTAGAATTAAGCAAACTGGTGGAGGTCAGTGCTCTATTCGTGGGATCTGCCGTGTCCATCTTTGACCAGACTATAGGAATGCCCAATTGAGGATATATGCAATGAAGGCACACAACTACTCAATCAATCACTGCCCGTTATGTTACGCTTCATGGCGGATGAATACGACGATACCTGCTCTACTATTTTCCCTTTCCTCCAGGCTGTACTGGGCAGCGTGAGTGAAGCTTTTCGAGTTACGCTGTCCTTATATTAACTCGTTCTGTTTAGTACAAAAAAGCACGAAAGTCATCCTCCGAGCCTCTGGACGAATCGCGACGCTCATTCTTAATATCTTTATTGACTGTAATCCTTCAAAAACTGAAATGGGACGAGGAAGCGGATCCGGAGGATATGGATGATGACGACAAAGTGGCCTTCGAGGACTTACGAAAGGTACTAGTGCTCCCTACCCATATAAGCGCATTGCTCGCATTGCTCACTGATCACTAGGATCTTCGGACATTCATGGACGCAACATTCGTCATCGATCAAGGCCTAGTTTCAGATGCACTTAGCACACTTGCCTTGAACACAATGAACGCCTATCAGCGTGGCGTATCGGTGAAGTGGAATGACGCTGAATTAGCTGTCTACATCGTCTACATCTACGGCGAAATCAACAAAAGTGACTTTTGTCGCTCTTTTACAATCTCCCACCGATCTGATCTTGATGTCTACAGCCGGTTCGAAAGGTCGGACAGCATTTTGTCACACACCAGTCTCAGTCGCCAAAGAAAAGCGGAAGGAAACCGACTATTCCGAATACCCTCTCACAAAACACGGGGAAATGTTATATGTCCTAGTACAGTCAGGATTTTCCGCATATCCCAACAAAACAGTCGCTATGCAGTTCTTCGAGACTACAGCTCGTTATGGTGATTTTTTCAAGGTTCGAAAGGAGTGCATCGTTCCCACTCTTCAAGCTATGATGGACGCACGGTATGTCTTTCATCTTGGCAACCTATGTCAAGGCTAATGTATCTTGATATACTAGCGGGTTGCATAATCCCGAATCTAGCTTGCGTTCGCGCGTCTTCTACCTCTTCCATCGTTTTATTAAAGAAGATCGTAATGAAATCCCTGTGGACCTTGCAGGGTCTTTGATTGAAGGAATGCGAGACTTGCTAGTAGTCCAAGTGGAAGTGCCGGAACTCGATAGTCCCGACCAAGACCTGTTGACCGAAGCTGTCAAGACACCTGGCATTTTCGACGCACAATTATACCTTTTTGAAACCGTCGGTACCCTGATTTCGTTATTCTACAAATCGCCTGAACAACGGGGGGCTCTCTTGCTGTCGGTGGTGAAACCGCTCTTGGACGACCTATCGCAAGACATACAAACTGTGAAAAGTCCAGAAGACGTCATACCGATCCTTAAAGCTCACCATGTGATCATGGCTCTAGGCAATATCGCCAAAGGTTTCCCAGAATTCCCCTCGCCGGTCCCTGATGGGTATATATTACCCCCTGTCGACGTGTTCTCTCAGGTTGCCCAAGCAATCATCGTATCCTTGGAAGCGATGAATTCTTTCAGGGTCATACGCGATGCAGTAAGCGGTCTACATCTTCACAACCTTCATCTACTCATTGCTCCATGTGCAGACTCGCAATGCCTTTACCCGGATTCTCGCCACTACGGGACCGACTGTTACCCATCTCATTCCACCATTAATGGCGAATCTGCTCGCTCATTTTGAGCCGACGGAGCTCATTGATTTCATGAATTTCATTGGCCAGCTTGTACACAGGCTGCAGGTAAGTAGATCGTGACTACCTCGCATCTGCGTAATACTAACGCATATATATAGGAAGAGCTATATGATGTGCTGGACCAGCTCATTGGTCCGCTCAGTGCGCATATCAACAACCTATTATCACAACCAGTAACAGGAACGGACGACCAAGTTACACATGTGGACACGAAGAAAGCCTATTTGACGCTACTGAATACCATAATGTCATCAAAACTCCACGGCATCTTCACTTCAGAACGTAGGTCGCGTCATTTGTCGAACTCGCGGAATCTAACAGCAGTCACGCAGGTAACGGCTCTCAATTGGAAGGTCTTCTGGGAAACATGCAACGCTTGGCAGAAGACACGTCAGATCCGAGTAGCCAAAAAACAGCTGTCCAGTTCCTCAGTCGTTGTGTGTCTATTTGGGCCCAACCCACTATGTCGAATGGGGACGGCCAAAGCCAAGGACTTCCGGGCTTTGAGCGCTTCGTCTACGAGAGACTGGTGCCTTCTGCCTTCTCAGTCCTATCGTCGCCTCAATTCAACATCAAGGATGGTCAGATGCTTGTGGTACGCAACTCGTCTCTGCTCGACTTCTTTCGCTAATTCGATGCGACAGGTGTTGAACGAGATTTGCAACTTCCTACAAAACATATCGAAGGCAAGAGGAGAAGAAGCTTTCAATTTCTTTGCATCCGCATTCCTTCCGGCTCAAAATTGGCCGCCTGATGCCGCTCTAGAATTTGCGACAAAATTGAGGGATCTTGACAGTAAAGCGTTCAAGAAATACCTTGCGGATTTCGTGCGTGCATCGCGCGCGGGGTCATGACATTATGATATTATATTGAACCTTAACGTCGTTCCTACTGAGATCATCTGCATTTGACATCACAATCTTCGTTTTCGCATTCGCAATCTATCCCTGCACAATCTTTTATATACACATTCACATCTATAGTTGTAATCTTTTCGTCATGAAGTCTAAGTCAATCAGCTATGCTCTGCTATCGCACCCAGAAGACGACTGAGAGTGCATACAATGAATGATTTTCATTCAATGAGCGCTTGTTGTCATTGCGCGTCTGATCTGAACAAGACAAGGACTGAGCCGGCTGACCGTATTGAGTGCAGTGTTACAGCAGTCCATCCCGTATAATGCAAGGGGTGCGTTGAGATTGTAAAGGAAATGGCGCACGATGGCGGCCACAGAAGACAAATCCATTTTTGGTAGCCTAGTCAATGAGCCACGGTAAAATTATCGTGATTTAGCGGTGTTCAAGCAGGAGGGCTGACATGTATCAGCAGGAGGTTCGAAGTAAATGACACACTCGTACTGTATACTAGAAAATCCAGATAGCAATCCACTGAAAAAAATCCAACCCGGAAATTTTTATCACCGCACCAGAGACCAGGTTTTTATACAGACATACGCTCAGCATGAGCAGCGTCCTTCCATATGACGGTTAAAAGCACCCGTACCGTGTATACGGGAGGTTGGTTTGAACACGACAGATGATCTAGAGGCGGCGTAGAGGTGGTCTGGACTCTATAGTTCAACGGTAAAATCCACGAACTCAAAGGTACTCATAGATGGTCGAATGTCTGGAAGGAATGCCGAGGCCGGGCGAGATGCTGCCTAAGTGGTAGTATGAGCGTTAGTACTATACAATACTCGACCCCACGTTGTACTAACAACAAAGGAATTGACTCACGAGGAAATTTGCTTTGTCCTCTCGTGCTTCATGAAACACGTTTATGTGGTAGTATTTCCGCGCGCCGGATGTGGTGCTTTGCAGCACGGTCGGTTCCTAGACTATTCGATGCTACGAGCACTGGACGTGGTTGATTATCCAGGTCACAGTTCCAAGCTGTCCACATAGTGACCTCCTCATCTTTTGAATAACACTGAGTGGCGCAGGGCTCATATTCCAGGATCTGCTGTGTCGCGGCGGGGTAGGCCACACCACACCATCATGATTCGGCCTAGTAGGCTGCTGAGCCACTGAATTCGCAATGAGGCGGTGATCTGAAACAAAATTATCGAGTACTATGAGCATGTGTATTTAATTTGACTCACCATGTGGATTCGCAGGCAATCTGGACAATCGCTATGTATCACGGTACGGTACCAAAATATTAATGAACAACAACTAGTCACGCTGTGTGACGGCGGTTCGAGCCGCGCGAATCAACGGAGGGCAACGATTGGCCTATTGTGACCACATATGGATGATTTGTCACAGTCACGATCTTGCGGCCTGTCAATTCAAGTTGAATCGTCCACCAGTGGCAGCAGTGGCTACCGGGAGGAGGTGGCCCAACAAACCAGACTTCAAGGAGCCGTTCGCATATAAAAGGAGCTACGCAAGATGTGCAGCTATTACTGGCGCTCCTCCTTTCCATCATGTCAGTCACACACAGCGATGTAGAGACAGGATTAGTACTCAGGCTGTAAGTCATCGAACTGACCGTGTTTGCCACAAATTCCTTATGATGCTCACGTCTGTATGCAACAGGAATATCCAGTCAGACGTGCGTAGACATTTGAATCCCTCACTAATCCTTGTCTCATGTACGCTCGAAATGCGGCCACAGGATCATGTTCTCAGTTCAGAGCAATCAGCACTGGATGTAGCGCTCTCCAGTGAGCCTGCCAGTGAGGCTCTGTCTACTAGGCCACCGGAATTTGTTCCTGACTATGGATTCAACACGATGATGTTGCTTACCGGGCTCATGCTTGTGTCAGTCATAATTCATAATACGGCGTGGCTAAGGCGCCACAGCGCACCGATTGCTGATATCTTTCAATAGCGTTTACTGCACTCTCCCCAAGTTCGCCGAGGTGGCCAAGGTCGCCGACAATCCTGCTGTCAGAACGTTGGGAAGTACCGGAATTATTCTGTGTTCCGCTAGCTTCGTGGGTTTTGCGGCATTCCGTCTTCGTGTCTGGGTTTTGCAACGCAGAGGTTACGGTCTTGCTTCCAATTTCCTGTTGGTATGTCATTTTTTTTTCTCTCGTCGTACTGAAATGTTTGCCACGGGAAATAATCCTCCGTGATTTATCTTACAGGAATACGAGAAGATGGGGACATCCGAGTGGTTCATAGACCGCTTCATCGTCAGCTCTCCCCATAATCTTCTGCTAAGGCGAGTAATATTCTCTAAAATAAACATCGTACCCCCCAAGTATAGCACTGATCTCTGTAGCACTTTGTAGCTCGATGTTGGTCTGGCTGGCAGAGATCTGGTTAATGGCATATCGTTCTTACGCGGTAAACGACTCGGATGTGCGTGGCCCTGCTGAACGTGCCACCCTCTGTGTTGTGCTAGGCTTCGCCCTGGGCTATATCGCATTTATGTTCGACGCTATCAGCAAGATCGGACGACACAAGCAGAGTTCTTCCCTTGCGGTCGGGCCTCCTGAGACTGTTACGGAAGCTAGGGCTTAACTGCCTCCAGTTCGGACCTGGATATCTCGACTGTTACCGCCTGCATTATGAACAATGGTCCATTATATATCCTGTATTTGTGGTATCTGTATGCCTATTACCCACGTACTTGTATGGACACAGGCCCTTCTATATAAATACTATGTTTGACTGCAAGCAGCTGCGAGTCTCGACTCGGTTCCCGTAGTAGCTCACGCGCTCTGGGCCTATCATCTTGATTGACAGGACTCTAGTAGGCCATTCCATGCATGTCTTCATACAGACTCCCACGGATCATGATATTTTTCCAGGGTGTGGCCCTGGTATCATACAGCTCCAAGATCCGAGTATCAACGTGGTTGTCCCTGGATGGGTGCGGTGTTTTAAGAATGTGGACCCTCATCCTTCCATCCTTGTACCCCAGAAGCAAACAAAATCAGGGTATCATTCATAGGCAGTCCATGGGGCGAATATGGTACGGATAATGTAACAACTACTTAATACCACAAACCAGTGTAAGGTAAGGGATACATAGGGATGCGAAGTGACGACAACAACATGCTATGTGCGACAAAGTGTGAATGAGCAGTACAAGTCCGGAAAAAAAAAAGTTCAAAGTTTTGCGAGGGTTTGTCCATGATGAGGATGATGAATGGGGTAAATGATATGATGGCAAGTATTTCAAGTCCGTGGTGCACTTATATTTTGGTTATCGAGTTCTGGGATATTGCAGTCTATGTTTGGCACGATCAGCCTAAGATGATAGGAGTCAGGAGTTTGTATGCTAAGACATGGAATGGAAGGACGAATGAATAGCTTACCTCATCCATAATCGACCTGTACCGCATTTATCTCGGACCACTTCCCAAAGACCCCTGGGAGTAGATCCGTTGGCGTTTGCCTTAGCGGCATCTATCAAGGTTTGTCTTCCCTCCTTGGTGCCTTCGGCTTCCAAGACCCATTCACCTTGCCAACCCTCGCCAAGAGCGGGACCAGCTTCAGTTCCTGAGCCAGGACCAACATAAAGTATGCGCGCTAACCACAAGTATTTCTTCACAAGCGCAAAACCGAGAGGTGAGTGGGGGCTCGACACCCGGGTGCGGACATGAGATAGTGTGAGCTGCGCATAGGGATCGTCGGGATATCCACGGGATTGAACTGATCGGGTAGGGGAGGAATTACGTGATTGTGGGGGAAGTGAGAATATGAAACGAGGGTTAGCATATGGCGGAAGAATATGTGTAAAATAAAATGGGGATGGTAAGGTCAAGGAATTCTCAACCGGCGGTGGTGATGGAGGGATATAATGCACCAGGCAGTATCCATTGAATATTAGCCAGCGCCGACGGTGGGTAGTGCGTTCAGTTTTCCCAGATGAACTGGCCAACTGGGAAGAACTGTCCGTTTCAGGAGGGGGTACGAATCCGAAGTTGCAGATAATGTCGCCGGCTGAAAGATGCTCCCATAGGCCAGCTACCATCAACTGTTCTTCACAGGCCGAGATAGCGAATTCGTCCAGTTCAGTACATGGAACGAAAACGCGTAGTACTGGGGCGCGGAAACGCGACGTCGCCATGCATAAATCGTGAGGCGAGGAGCTGGTGGGTCTTTGCGTTGGTGCCGCAGGAAGGCATACATGCTTTGATTCCTCCTTTGGACTGACGCTTGAAGCGTCAGTGTATTCCGTGTTGCTACCAGAAGATGAAGGGCTGGAACTCCCTACTGATGACTCCATGGAACGGTTTACTGAAGACGATCGCCTTTCATGAAAGCGTGGTTTCGGCAAGGCTTCCTCCTCATCTTCCGAAACGGATGATGAATGATACCCAGATTTACGAGTTGCTAAAGTGCGTCGCCATGAGCCCACGTAATAAGAGAACGCAGGGGGGTTCATCGACGGTGGAGGCAGCGGTATTTTCTGGCTTCCTCCTCCTAGGACTGACATCACGGGCCGGAGAGGATTCCGTGACCCGGTTCTTTTCAACACGGACGGGAAGTCCCTGGACGCACGAGGCACCGAATATGAAGAGTAGTTGGATGTGACAGAGCGGCCCGTGCTGACGCGTCTAAGGCCCTTCGTTGCAGAGATGGTCGTATTTTCCCGATCTAGATCAGGATCTGCGGCATTAAAGAAGGACAGCGGTTTCGGGAATACCAGTTCTCGAACACCGTGGACTGTCTTTGCGGATGCTCCGGTAGCCGGGTAAAGTGAGAAGTCGTCGACATCGATATGTGAGGTGAACGAATGTGTACTATGGACCAATGATTGAAGTAGTAATACGAAGCGCGTATGGGTATGTGCCAGTGTGACGAGCTTGATCGTCACGCGATCACTGGGTGGTACATTGGGAATATAGAGGGGTGAGCTGAGGATAGATAACGCGTGCATAGGATATCGGTGTAGTGGTACGTTTTGTGTTATGTCTAAGTGGATCCTGGTCTGTCAAGGAACGAATAGAGTGATGCAAGAGGATTAACTCACGAAGCAATGCCAAGTCGCGCATATTTATGTCCATGACACCATGTTGCTGGACAGTACCATATCCAATGCACGAACGGTAGCCTGGAACATATTGCGAGAGAATAATATCTCTTAATCCTGGCAGCTCAAGGAGTTGTCGGAACTCCCGACACGTGCTTGTAAATGCGTGAAAGGTATGCCAGGGTAGCTGAGATAATAAATTTGGGGAGACGAGTGGATCTTGTAGAATTTTTCTTAGTGATTCATGAGAAGACCTCGAAGGCTGTGAATGAGCTCTGGCTTTTCCCGAGGCTACAGAGGAGCGCGTCGGCTTGTCTGCAACGTGCTGAGACTTGACTTGAGGCTTGGGTTCAGGTCGTTCTTCTGGTAGCGGTGGTAGGGGCCTCTCCGCCTTCGGGGAAATCTGGATAGAAGGGGGTTCTGAAAGCGTAGCTTCTACGTTTAACGAAGGCCGGTAACCTGCAGGCATCGCAGATATGTAGGAAGGGCCAGATATGCGCAAAGGCTGCGCGGGCGAGGAGAAAGATGGTCGGGAGTAGGAAGAGACCCAGGTTGTTTTAGTCGGGAGATCGGAGTGCAGACATAGAAAAGGTACATTTTTGAGGTGTCGGGGCAGCAGTTACGGAGCACGGCGCGTAACACGCGGACAGGCTCCGAGCTCCAGCCATCTCACATCGGCGGGCGCTACGGTCAAGCCGCCCGCTTTCCCCAGAAATACCCCTCGCGCCCGTCTAAAACCTCTCCAAATAATCTACTCCGTTATTTTCAAACCTCTTTCCAACTATTCAGAGTCACTTCATGGTCTCGCGTAGCACGAAAGACGTCATAACAGTCGTAAAATACGTAACTCATAACTCGCTTATTGTCCGCTTCTTTGTTTAAAGGTAAAATGCTATGGTTAATCGCTGATCCGCTTAATGACGCTTCGCTTCTCTGGATTGTACGCCACATCTTGCCACTCAACGACTCGGACGTTACTCCCTCGCATCCAACTCACACCTCCTCAGTGTTTATAAAAATGTTTTTCTCCCAAACTCGGCCGACAAGGTGGGTCACTGTCGCGTGCCGACTAGCCGGAGGCCGGAGGCGTGTAAAATTATCATGATGATCTCAGCGCACCGTGGACAGCTATTCGTTATTTATGGCGAACACGCAACCATCTGCGTCCTTCAGCGACGGTCCCCAATAATCCATCTGATGGCTTTAATTCCTACTCATGTATAGCTCACTGAAGTAGTGCTCCAGTATGCGTTACCAATATTCCTGCCCGGCACGACACCCGGTAGCGGAGGAAGAGGAACGATTCTTCTACCAGCATCAACTGCGGCGACGCTTCTAGCACTGCTGCTGCGAACAATTGCAAGCAATCCCTGTGTTTTGTCTGGTTTGGGTTGTGTTATCAGTACGAGTGCTACAATCCGGAGTTAGAGTGCGTTTACTGAACTTCCCAATTACCGTCCATCGTCTACCCGCTCCCTCACGCTATACTGGTGATGTACTGGTATTTCGCGTTGCTCATTGCGAGGGCAAAAACGAACTGAAATACCACACAGGCGCGGCCATCTGAACTTGAACTCAACAAAACCAAATTAGAATTTTAAAAAAAATAATAAAAAAATAAAAAAAAATCAGCGTTTCCGACCAGCGCTCGCAGTGCTCTTGAACTGAACATCATTACAACAGGTCGCCCTCCCGAGGACTCCGGCTTATTGTGCCAAGGTGAGACGGCAACTGATCTATCCGTCCGGGCATATCATATCTCACGGTTTTCCAATTGTCAGTTGAGACCCGGGACCATCAAGATACCAGTGCGTATTACCGTATACCTCACAGCCCTCGATACCAATAACATCTCTGGAAGGCTGGCTCCGGCTAGCACGGAAGAGATAGACATTTGCATCACAACTTGCAAATTCTTGCTACTACCATGACAGTCGATGTCAGTGGATCCAAGTACTTTTCGTCCGCAATCATACATCATTCTATACTTGAAGGCGTACTTACAGGATATCTTGCAAATTGCCGCGTATGCGAATTTCGCCCGTCAACCGCCGTAAGGACAAGAGACTGAGTCGCGACGAGATACCAGGTGTCTTGGTAGGCTTCGCGCCCATTGTCCAACAGCCCAACGTCTGTCGTCTGTCTACATCTAATTTGTGTCCCGTCACCTCTGCTATCAGGTTATAAGCTGATGGATGGGACTGGATACTAATGTTTGCGGTTCGTTCGTTGTCTGCTCCTTTAAATTTGCTCACAAATACAATACCTTCGGCCTGTAAGTTCGTTCTAGCTATGCTGTGTGTCTACTATGCTTGCTTACTACGTCTTGCTAGTACACTCATCTTAATCAGACTCCCCGTCAATGCGCTTCGTATTCACTCTCTCCATGATCATCATTGGCTTGGTGACAATGACCCTCGCTACTGCCATCCCACTGCAAAATACAGTCGTATACCCGCACTCGCCAGAGCCGCGGACCCCAATCCACCCTCACGTACCAGCCAGGGCCTCTACAAGATGTCGAAGGTTGCGACTACTGGGCATGCGAGTACGAACTTGTGCGGACGAAATGGCACCGGTGAATCACTCTTCAGTTCCCCCGTACAGCTCAAAGCCAGCTCATACCTGTTTATGGTCTTTCTAGGAAGATTTATAGCCAATTGATAGCAAGGTCTCTTTTCTCGCCTGTGCCATTATATTACCGTGACAATGGACTCCAGTCACTCCACTTTCTTTCACATACAACCTCGGATACTCAGTTTCTATATAAATACATTTCTCTTTGGCTATGGAAAGTAGTAGGGCGTTTCACAAGACATGCCTTCCACGTTTCTTAAGCGCTTATATAGCTACACCTAAGCCCGAGCGTGAGAAAGTCATTTGTCCCACTTCTGTATCTCCAACTCAAACTATATATCCACCCTTTCTTTGTACAAACTCCTGCTGTCTGGGCCTACCATGAGCGGCGTACGTCAAAACCTTTCTCATGTGCACCCATCCTACTAACTAGAACGTGAAGCAAGAAGCTGAGCTAGAGCGCGAGATTTTCGGTTCTGATTCCGAACTCTCGGAGGCCGAGCAGGATTCAGACGGTACGCCTTTGCCTCAGGCCAGCTGTTACGGTTCTTAATTGAATTTGGCATTAGTCCCCTCCGCAGGTCGCCCACATAAACATCGCTCGCCTGCAGGAGAGGAGGCTGAATCATCTGGAGAGTCGGGAGATGACTACGTTCAAGAGAAACGGGCGCAGAAGCCGAGGCGAAAGACCAGGCGAAAGGAGGACGGCGCAGTAGGTGGACGGGCGACTCAGAAGAAACGGAAAAGACCACAGGTAGTTGAGCAGGATCTGAGCCAGCTGCCACCTGAAGAAGGTGAGTTCAGCGAACTTCAGTTTCCACAGCCTACAGCGTATTGATACCAGTCGGTTATGTGTGTTAGCGAGTAAAATCAGGTTGGATATGCAGATCGAAGCTATTCTGAAACCAAAGAAAGGCTCACGGCCAAAGAAGCGCAAGAAAGACGCGGACGAAGACGTGCTGGACAGAGCGGCAGACGAAGAAGTATCTCGGCTGCGTGAAGCCATGCTCTCTGCTGCTGCTGACGACGAGCAAGCCAACCGAGAGAAGTTACCCGCCATATCAAAACTGAAGCTACTACCACAAGTAATGGATGTCCTGAGAAGGTATGTGGCGGTCTGCCATGGCGCTTGAGACATCTTTTCGAGTTTTTATTTATTTCAATAGGACCGCACTGGCGCAGTCAATAATCGATAATAACTTGCTCGAGGGTGTTCGCCGCTGGCTAGAGCCGCTACCCGACCGATCGCTGCCGGCCCTCGACATCCAGAAGGAATTCTTTCCCATCCTGAAGAAGATGGAGTTCATTGATACCAACGTTTTGAAAGAATCCAAACTGGGCAGGGTAGTAGTCTTCTATACCAAGTGCAAACGCGTCGCTCCCGACATCTCTCGTCTAGCGAACGATCTGGTGTCCACATGGTCTCGACCGATTATCAAGCGGAGTGCCTCCTACAGGGACCGGGCTATCGAGACGATCACGTTCCAAAATGCCGATGGAGGCCGTGGTGGCGAACGTCTGAACGCTATCCTTGCTCGTGCCAGAGAAGGTGAAAGAAACCGCGTGCGGAAGAATGCTGTGGCGATCCCATCGAGGGAGCTTGGAAGCTACACTGTCGCACCGCAGGCAAACTCGGGTATCCTCAAGCAGAACGTCAGCGTGGACGTGGATATCGAGAGGCGAAAGAAGAATGCGGAGAGGTTGAGGTTGTTGACGAGAAAGATATCTGTCAGGCCGTAAGGCGTAGATCAAGCTCTCGATGTGTTATGTGTTATGTATGTTTTTGTAATTCGGCCGGCCGTCTTGTTTTGCTTTCTTTTGGATCTTCACTGCGCCGTGATTTCAGGGACTGCGATGCGTCACAAGGACCATCATATTCAAGGTAACTATTTGATACGTTGACCGTCGTTAGGCGACGTTCTTGACAGTGCCTCAGAACAGCTTGGCTACATCTGTCTCGACGAATTGAGATACATCGAATCCTCCTTCTGGGCTCTTGATGAAACCTGCCTTCTCGAGCACGCTGGTAAAACAAAAGAGTACTATTGAGTCGATCTTCCTTCGTAATGTCTCTTTCAAATCTCACCTTAACGTCTCCAAAACAACATCACGAGATATTGCTGCACAGTGAGCGGGATATCCAACTGTCTTCAGCCATGCCTATATTAATATGAGCAACAAGCTACGTTTGACACCATAGTGGGAGCGGTACCTTGATGTCTTCCTCAGGATACCCAAACTTGTCTTGAATAAATTCCACGTCATGTGTGGCTCGCTTCTCTGCTGAATCGAATTCGCGGACGTAGACCGACAGATCCTCGAGGAATGGTCGAAGCGCATCGACAGGTGCACGAGTTGGGTGGGCCGCAATCATCCAAGATGGCCAGGGCGTAGGGACAGAGCCGATCTACAACCAACGACGTCATCCAGTCAACAGCCATACAAAGCCGTTGAAAACGGGCACCCACGAATCGGACTTCTCCAGAGTCGGCATATGGCTTTGTAGTGAACCACTCCCACATGAACGCGCTCGTAGTCCCATCGTTGACAGAGTCAATGAGACCCCGGATGTCATTGTTAACTACACAACGGTCAAACACTGCCCAAGGTGTAGATTGGAAGGTAAAATACCTTTGAACTTGAGGTTGTCAGTAGGCCACCCTTGCTGGAGGGCCATGACATACGCCATCGTCTGACTCCCGCTATACCCGGGACAGGTTGATGCACCCACACCACTGCATACGATACGAATCAACGCTCACCTGCCGAAACGCGAGATGCCAATTGTGGTGTCCTTCAAATCAGCAATAGAAGCGTATTTGGAATCCTTTCCAGTGATGACAGCCCTGACCAAGAGTTGATATATGCGATGCTATACGCTGCAGTGATAGTATCCTGTCTCACCAGTTGAGCGAAGTGGTCACATAGCTTCCGACGAGTTTGTACGCGTCGGATCCTTTCGCGATTCCGGATATCAAGGGGTCGGTTAGCGCACTGAGAGTAGACTCACAGTCAGCAAAGACGGATTTCGCGAGTCTTGTATTGGAAGTTCTTACATCGCAACGTCGATTTCATCGTTGGTAAGCCTTGATATGAGCTGTCCGGTACCACCTATAGCAATGAGTATACAGCCAACTCCTGAGATATTTCAGAGGTATCACGTACTGGGGCATTCAACCAGGGTAAATGTCTTCCCGCCGTCAGCTTCAGCGAACTGTAACAACGGCGAAGAAAAATGCTCGCGAACTGTGTGGTAGTGTCAGAGCTGTAAAATGCGGGATGACTTGCAACGTACCGTAGCCGACTCTAAGAGACATGTCTTGCACAGATAAATGACGATGCAAAACGAGACGGAGAACTTGATATCTCGAGTGATCTCATACCGAGTCGTCGATCATCTGATCAAACCTAAAATATTACAGGCTCACCTGCCTAGGAAACGCATATCCTACCCAGGACTTGGAGATGATAGACATAGGCAATTAGAGAGGGCTCAATGACTCAAAAAAGAAAAGCTGTGTCCATATAGAAGTACGAATACGATAACATACACTGATTACAAGTAAAGACCTTCGGGAGTACCCTCATTCTTCCTGTACAACACCTGCAAGAAGACATACAGGTGAGGAAATCATGGATACGAAGCAGAAAGGCGTGACTTACTTTCTCTCTAGCCTCGGTAAAGTCTGCCTTCGTTACCCGCATTCGCCGTTCCCTTAGCGCCAAGAGACCAGCTTCCGTGCATACAGCCTTGATATCTGCGCCAGAGAGGTCATCTTTGGTGGTGACGAACTCCTCAAGTTCGACATCCTCTGACAGACTCATTCTTGACGTATGAAGCCTTTGGGAGTAGAGTCAGCTCAATTCAATATTACTTAAGGATTGGGATCATACTTGAAGATGTGACGCTTAGTCTTGACATCAGGCAAGGGGAACTCGATCTTGCGATCGATACGACCAGGTCGAATAAGAGCGGGGTCAAGAGATTCAATCCTGTTCGTCGCCATAATAACCTTCACGTCCCCTCGCGAGTCAAATCCATCAAGTTGATTTAGGAGCTCCAACATGGTACGTTGAATTTCCCGCTCGCCTCCAGACGTTGAATCATATCTATGCAAACCTTTCAGTACAAAAGTGCATTTTGCGTTGCAATGAAACTCACCGTTTCGTACCGATAGCGTCGATTTCGTCAATAAAGACGATACTTGGTGCATGATCCTCCGCGACGCGGAACAGCTCACGCACAAGTTTCGGTCCATCTCCGAGGTATTTCTGGATCAGTTCGGAGCCGACAATACGAAGGAAAGTTGCAGAAGTTTGGTTGGCTACGGCTTTAGCGAGGAGGGTCTTGCCTGTTCCTGGCACACCGTAAAGAATGACACCTTTTGGTGGCTTGATGCCCATCTCTTCGTACAACTCCGGGTGCGTCAATGGCAATTCGACGGATTCCTGTGCAGCGCTCAGCTACATGAATAGAATGAAGAATATAAAAACACACCTTGATTTCCTGAATCTGTTGTTCGAGGCCTCCTATATCAGCATAGCTCTCTGTAGGGGCTTTGTCGAGTTTCATGACAGTGACCATAGGATCTGCGTCATCTGCTAAAACCCCAATGACAGCGTTCGTCTTGTTGTGAAGCAAGACGGAACACCCAGGCTCCAGCATGTCCTTGTCAACGAAGCTCATGATGGAGACGTAGTATTCGGGACCTGACGCCGTGCTAACGATTGCGTGGTCGTCGTCGATGATTTCCTCTAGTGTCCCGACAGCCATTGGGCTACCTCTCAAGTCATCCACTTTCGTCCTGTCCTCCTCGTTCTTGTCCTGTGATGCTGTCTCAGGCTTCAAGCGTTCTTGGTTCCCTATAAACTCCTCTTCCAGAAGCAGATAATCCTTGATACGGTCCATCTTGAGCAGCCTCAGTCTACACCGAGTTGTCGGGTAAACAGGGGGCAGCTTCGAGGATGCGGAGGGTCCTTTCTTCTTCCTGCGACCTACGCGGGTCGGCACTGGAGGTTCCCACTTCTTCTTCTGCGGCTCATCTTTCTTCTCGCCATCCTTTGGTGGTTGTTTGCCTGGGGCACCTCCTGGAGGGCCCATACCAGACGGTGCTTGACCCTACGTATGACCCTCAGTTCCAGCACATTTAAGCAAAGAGTTATTACAAGCACCATTTATACCTTATTCTCCTGGATCAAATTTGTGGTTTTACTGCTGAGGAGGGATAGCAAAGAAAGGCAAGGAATGCTTGCAGTGAGCGGGTCTGCCAAGATGCTGAGCGAGCGCGACGCGTCAGTGCACAAGCTAAAGCCACGTGTGCCACGTGGATAATGAGCGCTAATTTGAGCGTCGGCGCCGCAGGCCAGCAACGTCGGACCTGCACATTGCTTCTCATCCGCAGAACCTCCAGGCAACCCTTTCGTCAGAAATGCAAAGACCGGAAGACAGCCTTAATACGCCACTTACATCAACTTCCCAGTTTATTCAGGCAGGTCAGTATAATTCGCGAATGGCTTGGGGAGTGTTGACGGAGAATGTTGTTGACATTGCAGACGATGATGATGACCTCGACGAGGAAAACATCCCTGGGTTCTCTCACCCTTCCGTAGCCACGTCTCCGCAGTCTCCTTACCCAGACAAGGGCAAAGGTCGCGCGACGGAGCAACTCGCAACCCCTACTGGAGGATCAAGCATGCCGCTCTCCGGGAATATTGGGAGCATGCCTAACGGCCCTCCAAAATCTGCACGTAGGATGGTAGGCGGTGTTCAGGTCGAGACCCGGTGAGATCTTGCGCATAATCACTCTCAGAAAGTTTGACTTACTTTGACTAAAGCTACTCTGGTGTTGACACCCTTGACGAACCAATAACCACAACCATTGTGAGATCCTGTCATACAGCCCTCCTGCACCTTTTTAAACTTCAAGACTAGGGACGCGACCTGCTATCCATTTATACCAAACTCATCCAGGTACTTTATCCTATACGGGGAGGTCAAGACCGAGAAGTATTGAGGTGAGGCGCATATATACATCCGATGCGATCGTGCAGCAACGTCTTTCCCCGTCGTAGGGACTGGGATCTGTGGGGACCACTCGTACTTTGCCTACTGCTGGGCATACTCCTAAGTGTGAATGTGAGAGATTACCCCTCATCCATGTTACGTCCATCAAGGCTGAGTTCCTCTCGTGCTTCCTAGGCTCCCGAATCTCAGGCACTGGCGGTATTCACTAGCGTAGTTGTCATCATCTCCATGGGATCACTTGTCGTGACTGTGCAAGCGAAGGTACGATTATGCTTTCTGTCTAATCCTTTTTGTTACATTGAGCGCCATTCATAAATTTATAGCTCCTTGGAGGCAGAGTGTACGTGTGATCACAGCATATCTGCAAGTTCAACCGTTCCTAACGATCGAATCCTACACGTTAGATCGTTCTTTCAAGGATTATGCGTCTTCGGATATTGTGTTGCCCCGTTAAACATTGCAGCCCTCGTATCCACATTCGTGCACCTCATCTATGTGAGGGCACCGATCGCCATTGTAGCATGGGCTTGGTGCGTTTGGGGTAAGTCAAACGTCTACCATCTCTTTCATACCGCCATTAACGATCATGAAAGCTTCCGTCAACTTCCTGGACGGCACCAAAATCGAGAATCAAAGGATTGTCCTTGCTGTATACCCCCTCCTGTGAGTGTACTCCAAACTGTAAAAATCGCTAATCTGACGAGCGGCCGAAGTCTCTTTTATTTCATTCTTGCCTGGATGATTATCATACAGTAGACATTATGTTGCGGAATCCGCGTTGTGCTCAGAAACATGCCAACTTTTACCTCCATTGGTGCATGCAATAGGATCAATCACCACTAGTCTCCTAGAGGGTTGGTTGATATCGGGGGCTAACGGTCTTCATAGATTAGCGACTCGGTATGTATTGAGTCAATTACAGACAAATCTAACCCTCGCACGTAACGACGAGGGAGAAAAATAGACCGGGGAAAGATTTCTACTGAACCTTTGTCTTTCCCCACGTCACGTTCTCGGCGATTTTCTCGGCCTCGGCTCCCTCCCTCTCAGCCTCCGCATTCAACTTCTCCTCCATCTTCGCATACTCCTCCGCACTCAATCCTGCCTTCTTCGCAGCGTCTAACCGAGCACGGTACGCACGGTATTTGTCGTCCGTGCCGGCGATGCGGTCGCACCAGCGGAACGACGTGCTGAAGTTGTTCACGAACGCCATATGATGGAAATCATGGTGTTCGGCACCAGACCAGAACGGTAAGATGTGCTGAAGAGACCAGGGGAAATCGTAGCCGCTGTGAGCATCGACGGCTTGGAAAAGGCGGAGGGTGATCCAGATGTACATCGTAAAGATGTGGAGGTCGCCCCGGAACATGGCGTAGAGGATGGGACCGAGAATGGTGCCGGTGCCGAGGATGAAGACTTCGGCGGGGTGCGCATATTCGGCGGCGAGACCGAAGGGAGCGGGGTATTGGTGGTGGATCTTGTGGATATGTTTGTAGAGAGGGCCCCAGTGGAGTGCTTGGTGTGCTGTGGAGAAAAGGAGCGACGCGAGGTTAGCCGAGGCGAGGACCCAAAGGCGAGAGGGACGTACCGAAGAAGTGGAACATATCTTCGAACACAAAGAAGAAAGCTATCTGAGGAAGGATAGCTTGCCATGCGGGGAAAGGAACCTGCCAGGTCGACATGCCAAACATCTCCGCCATCGGGTGGAACAACCAGATCTACACGTAAAAGCAGAATCTCGTAAGTATGAAAGAATAAGGAGGAATGGGCGGTTTACGCACGACTGGAAGTTCGACGGTAAAGTGACTAAATAAGACTTGCTTGGTGCATGCCCACTGCTCGGCAGCGGTGGGGATCTTATTGGGCTGAAGCTTCCACTTGCGAAAGTATGGTATCGCGTCGACGATGATCCAAGGGATTGCACGGCCAAAGTACACGATCTACCAAAGGATTACTTTATTTAATATATATGAGTGGGATGGTAAAGACATACCTCGTGGAGAAGGAAACTCATGAGACCTGTGGCAAGAATGGGGTTGCCTATCCAGAGATACCAGGATGCCCATTGCACCTCGAGCCAGTTGAGCTGCGTGAAATCCGTGCTGGCATACAACAGACTCGCGTCGTTGTGCGGTAGCGCTGTCACGTTCGACATGCTTTCTGGTGCTCGCTGGCGGAAGAGGTGAAGGTGGAGAGAGCAGGTTACAAGTGATTTCCCGTTTTATTTGTAGACGTGGCACGATTGTTGTCCATCACACCACTATGGACTGAGTCCTTATTATGCGATGTCAGCATCCGCGTGGTTTCCGCTCTGCTCAAGATTTCACACATAGTAGAGTCTTTTCGGACAGGACTGGATATGTCAAGGTCTGCACTGGTGACTGACCTAGTGAGCTTTAAAAGTTTAAATAATTGACGGAGCGCATGTGATTATGCCTATGGGCGTCTCTTGCAGTCCTTTCGCGATGTCCTCTGGACCGAAGCCCCTTCTGAAAGCTGGGCGTGAGCGCCGTACGCCGCCCCGTACATCTCATTTCTTCTGAGCTGACCACCATCCACCCTCATTTGCAACATGGGCCAGCCCTCTCAAGCCAACAGCAACCCGGACACGCTCACCGTGCACGACAACCGCACCGGAAAGACCTATACTATCCCGTATGTCTCCAAAACAAACCACATTCAACGTGTTTTCCGCTCACTCTGGGCATGATGTGCAGGATTGAGGATAATGCTATACCAGCCGCAGCCTTCAAGGCTATTAAAGCGCCTACTAAACCTGGGGAGCGACCCGAGAACGAGACGGAGAAGGGGCTACGTGTACAGGACAAGGGGTTCTTGAACACGGCTGTTATTCGAAGTCAGATTACGTACATCGATGGAGAGGCAGGAGGTAAGCTTACATTGATATCTACAGTTGTCGAAATTTACTGATGCATCCGGGGATTCTCAGTGCTGCGGTACAGGTAAGGCCCGAAGTCCGTTACAGCTGTCATTGAGGATAATCGTCGTGTAGAGGATATCCAATCGAGCAACTGGCCGAAAGCTCCTCTCACCTCGAATCTGCGTACCTACTCATTTATGGCTCGCTTCCAACGAGGAGGCAATTCGAGCATTTTGAAACCGAGGTCCTCAGACATCAAGTTATGCATGCCGATGCTGAAACATTCTTTCGCTCCTTCCGGTCGGTATTGGATAATGTACCTGTGTAGCGCGGTACTGAACTTACTTTTATGTTCTCAGTTATGATGCGCATCCTATGAGCATGCTTGCCAGTGCATTCGCTATGCTTGGATCGTATTACCCCCAAGCAAACCCATCACTACAAGGTAAGGACATAATCTGTATGACATTAGTTACCTTCCCACAGGTAGTCTCGGACGGTGAAGGACCGAATTTTACCTTATATATTACCAGTACTAGGGGTCTCTACTACCGTTCGGACCCTCACCGGTTGAGGAGTGCAGGCGCATAGTCCTGGTGTGCGCTACTTAATCTACGAGTTCCTTTTGGAATTGTACAAAACTATAGAGAAGAGCCGGACTGATTATTAACGATGTTTGTCTTCCAGGTCAGCGACTTTATACCACGGGAGACAAGGCCTCAATTGAGACTATGGATCGACAAATATATCGGTTAATAGGCAAAGCTACTACTCTTGCTGCGTTAGTCCTCTATAATATGACGCGGTTCTGCGGTGAGCTAATCCCCCGTGATACCCGTTTGTAGCATGGCGTATCGCGTGCGCCAAGGTCGAGATTTTGTTACAGCGCCGGCTGGATTGAGCTACACCGGCTCGTATGTTATTTTCGTCACGTTCATCCACTTCCTATTTACTCACACTCACCATGAAGGTTCCTGTACCAGATGGATCACCTTGGCGAAGAGAATTACAAACCAAATCCAGTGCTCGAGAAGGCACTAGACACATTGTTCCTCATACACGCTGATCACGAACTCAATGCATCTTGTACAACGGTATTACAGACGGCGAGTTCATTGGTCGATCCGTACTCTGCGGTTGCGTGAGTACCCCCTTTCCACGCACGATAAGATAGGGCTGAACTGTCCGTTGCTGCGCAGGGCAGGAGTTGCATCACTGTAGTAAGTTACACAGCCTTATCGGGTACTATATCGAGGATGAAGACCATTCTCTTTGAACTTAGCGGGCCACTTCATGGCGGTGCAAACGAGGCAGTGATTCGCATGCTGATCTCCATTGGGAAGTCAGTCGTTCGCATTATCCCGTACTACCTCCGTGTAACTTATCATGTGCTCATAGGCCAGAGAACGTTCCTGCATTTATTGATGCTGTGAAACGAAGAGAGAAAACGTTGTCAGGCTTTGGACATCGGTACCGAGCTTCTATTCCCCTCTTACATGCTGAGAATTAATATACATCGTTCGGATTAATATCAGTGTTTACAAGACCGTGAGTACTTGGTCATATTTATTGCTGCAATACACTGACAACGGCCTAAGTCAGACCCTCGGTCGTTTATTGTCCGTAAAACCGCCGATGAAGTATTTCAAGTGTACGCACAATTTTGCAATGCCAGATTCCCGCTGGAAATGATGAAACATATTTCAGGACTGGAAAAGACGAACTATTGGAAACTGCAATGGCGCTTCACGATGCTGCGATGAAGGACGAGTATTTCATCAAGCGTCAACTGGCTCCCAATGTGGATTTCTGGTGGGTGGCTGTTCAGCATTACGCTTGGCACCGATCGCTACTAATGCTGCGCCTGCAATCCGTAGGAGGTAAGAGCTCGCAATGGCAAGTCTATATGCAGCAAACGCTGACCATGGCTCGCTACCTCTGCCCGATAGCGGGTTGATCTACCGGGCTATGGGTGAGTAACGTAAAGACAAGGCACCCGATAATTTCGTTGCTAATTGGTCAATCTGTGGGGTCACAGGTTTTCCAATGGACTTCTTCCCAGTTCTTTTCGTCGTACCGCGTGTCGTGGGTTGGTTGGCTCACTGGCGCCAAATGATGCTGCAAGAGGGCGGTGTAAAGATTTGGCGCCCGCGCCAGGTATCCTTCTTACTACACTGCCTCAATACATTACAACATCTGCTTAATATTTACACGTGCTGTTTAGGTGTATGTCGGCTCTGGCAAACGGGATTATGTCCCCGTTGATGAACGCTTAGCTGTCGAGGGCTTCAAGGAAACTCCATCGATTGTAGAACACGGAGGGTAAGTCCCCCATTGACTGCTTTATCATATTGGGGCTGAACCTTGTACTTTCTAAGAATCACGAAAAGGACGATGTTGGCAAGCTTCAAAGGAAAGGCGAAACTGTGATATTCAATCGGGGATGATCTTCAATGATCCCTTCCCCCGAAGGTTTGACTAAGATATATACGATTGCTCTGGGTCAATGTACGTACATGCTATATCCGATTCAACTGTTTGAAATTCCTTGAGCGCATGAGGCCGACCGCTTAAACGTGCGTCGTGGACGGCAGAGAGCGGGCTCAGGCCGCCGCAGAAGCTCCTCATTCCCAGATGTGTTGCAACAGTCCGATAGTCTCATGAAAGCAGGGAGCTATGCGCACGCGTCTTCCTTTCTACCCATTCATGCATCTCGTTGCCGCGATGCCGGCCATTTCTTTTCTTCATCTGCTATATAACCAAACACGTTTGCTCCACATCAACCCCAAGTCACCTACATCCTTCATTGCCACCGCAGTCGCAGCTCTTCCCCGTCCCCAACAGTCGACCTTCAAGCAAGAGTATACACCAAGATGTTCGCATCCCTGCAATCCTTTGTGTTTCTCGCTGTCATTGCTACCCGCGGTGCACTGGCGAGCCCTGTCGTCGTAAGTCGTCGTATCCGAATTGAACGTCCTCAAACGGCTGATACTTGGTTAACCCCAGTCATCCATTGGGTTTGCATCCTCCTCCGTCATTGGCACTTCGGAGGTCATTTCCTCGTCTGCTCCCGAGTCCGTATACTCTGCGTCGCCGTCCTTTGCGACCTCTGAGGTCATTTCCTCGTCTGCTCCTGAGTCCGTATACTCTGCGTCGCCGTCCTTTGCGACCTCTGAGG